>BQKZ01000224.1:119804-140790 GCA_036244855.1 Temnopleurus reevesii | reverse complement strand
CATCATCATCATCATCATCATCATCATCATCATCATCATCATCATCATCATCATCATCAACATGTGACCATCATCATCACCACCACCACAATCTTCATAATCGGCATCACTACCACCACCATCGTCATTATTCTCATTTATCATCATGTCACCATGACCACCACCATCATTGTAACTATTTCCCTAATATTGTTCTCATCTTTTCCTCCTCCCTCCTCCATCGATTTACTCCCTTTCTCCATCTATTATTTCTGTTTTTCTCCCTCCCTGCCACTTCTCAGTGTTCAACCCCCTCTCTCTATAATACATGTACGAAAAAAAACCCTTCCTAAATAATTTTCAGGTCATTTTGCATAGACATGTAACAGTAATGAAATGACAAATGTATATTTACCAAATTTACCCATGAAATGAAACATACAATGCACATCAATTATGGTCAATTATATTTTTATTAAAATGAACTGCATATTATCATTTATGCAAAGAGACAATTATAAAGGCATATTTCATTTACAAATATACATCAATATACAAAAATCATTTTACTTACCACACAAAATTATAAAGATGTGTAAAAGATGAAATCATGTAAAATGAATCAGTCCTTCATATAAAAAAATGTAAAAGATAATGAAAACAATTCCAGATCTTTCTTTTCTCACCTTAATAATCATTCTTTAATGTTCACTAAAATCATAGTAACCCTAGATCATGTTATCATTTTTTAAGAGAAATACACATCCTTTCTTAGGAGAGCAAGGAAGCAAATTGCAATTCTTAACTGACTCCTTGCAGAAACTTTGTGGATATGAAATAAAAAGCTACATATTATACTATGTATCATGAATATACATCCATTCTCAGTTTGTCCAATTCATTGCAACATACCTTAGCGTCAGATATAATAACAAATAAATGCATTCATTTCTGAATTTTTGACAAAACACCATTTTCAATTCTTTTTATAAAGTACTATCATATATTCTATAATACACACATGTATGAGCAATTCCATAAAGTAGTACAATTATAATTGTTTGTGTTCAAGCATCACTTTAATATTCACTTATCCAGAGCTGCCAACCATTCCGGAATATGCATGATGTAAAATTAAAATATGAATAACTAAACAGCTGATCTAACATAACATGACTGCAATAACCATCCATGCTCTCAGCCATTCACTTGGCATGTAAGCTTGGAATACATATGAAAAAAAAAACCCAAAAAAACTTCATGCATATTTGAGGATGGGTGGTACCTCTATCTTGCTAAAGTGGTGTTGCTCAAAAGTTGCAACTGATTGCAAGTTGCAGTTGATTGGAACGTGCCAATCAAAATCATTGTTTCATGCACGTCTTGTTAAATGTGCACACCATATGCCAAAAAAAATGCGTGTTACAATTTGAAAACTTGCAGTTGATTTGCAGTTGATTTTAAGCAACACCCCCTTACTCTCTCATTCCTCACTTTCTCATCTACTCAAATTGTATGAAGTACTAAAAACATATTCATCTGAGAGCACAACACTTATTCATGAAAACTTAAAGGGGGACTTTTATGAGAATGTTTATTTACTTTTTCTTATCTATATTTTATAGATAAGAGATACAGTGAAACCTGTCCATTGTTCAATCGTCATCAGCATCAATGTCTTTGATTGGCTGAGAACTGGCCCTGTCAGTATAGTCAGATAAGAGATAATCTGTGATTGGTTAACAATTCAATCATCATCTGGATCAATGCCTACCATTGGCTGATCCGCAGCTACACCAGTGTAAAGAGATAATCTGTGATTGGCCGACTCTACTCAATTGCCCTCAGCATCAATGTCTACAATTGGCTGATGACCAGTCGCAACCGTGTAGTAAGACCAGATATCCTTTCTGATTGGTTAACACTATTCAATCGTCATCAGGATCAATGTCTATGATTGGCTGAGACCTAGCCATGTCGGTACAGTCAGATAAGAGATAGTCTGTGATTGGCTGACTCCTGTAATGTGGTATACTATCCAAGATCCACTCCCTGGATATCACTGGAACTCTGAACTTTCTCTGAAGACCTGCACATGTGAATAAATGATGCAAAGCAAAGTTATAAAAGAAATTGTATGAGACACTACAATATGTAACAAGCCTTTGCAGGTATATCATTTCATCCTACATACGCTTTGTCTAAACCCTATGCACTATAATTTGACTCCGATTCAGATGCAGCCTGTTATGACTTAATCACCATACAAAATTTTACAATCCCAAACTATCATAAATGATGATGATGATCATGATAATACATTTCAAATTCTTATAAATCTGTACAAAGCACATTTTTGCACAAAATCATAGATTTTATCTAACATCTATTGAGAATATTCTTGAAAAAAAACCCCACCACATTGGATATATATTTGGTTGCAAGTATACTTTTTTGATCATGGATTAAAAAAATCAGTGGGGTTCCTGGAGCTGTACCGAATAATTTTTTTTCTTAATCATTGGTTCAACAACTGACATACTCTTCATTGTGATATCCCCATAAAGTCAGAATGTCTCTCTCTGGATCTTAGTATGGAATTCAGTTGTCAAAATCATGTCTGTGTTTAGCGATTAGGAAAACTAAGCTGATCTCATCATCTGTGGGCATCAGTAGCAAGTTTTACCTTCGTAATCTCGCTCTGAATCCAGGTTTGGTTCTACCACAATGAAAGCTTTTCTTCCAGGGGTGTATGGGAACAATGATGGATGCTGAACAGTGGAAGCTCCGCACATCTCACAAAGGCCAACAAGCTGGTCTACAGTGCCATACAGAAAGAAACATGGAGAGAATTTATTAAAAACAAGAAATTAACTTGATTGAACATTTCTCTAGACTTAGTTTCTAAATGACAGTATTGACACTAAGATAAAGACCATTTCAGGTAGATATCAAATTTTGAAATTCTTTTGATAAAAGCCACAAAAATGCAACAAACCTTGATTTAGGACGATGCGCCCCCTGCCAAGCCCGCTGATTGGTCAACTGCAACAACCAATAACAGCGCTAGGAACAATTGCTCTAGGCCACTCCTCTGGCAAAATAAGATGCACGCAGCGTGGTCTATGCTCATTATAGTCTGATGAAGGCTAGCAGTATACAGCAGCTAAAATATCATTCTACCTACGTTCTGTGTTTGCACATTGTGAGATAAATAAATCAACTCTCTTCAATTAAACTTTAGATTCTTATGAAAATTATAATTTCCCTCTGAGCTTCCAGATATATCAAGACCATTTTGCAATAGAAAAAAATTCAAGTACCAACACTCATTCTAGCTGGTTTCTGATATATTACACATAAAATAATCTAATCTTTCCTACCTTTGTTAAGGCCAGTGAAAGGTCCTATGCAGCAGAGATCAAACTTGGCCATGAACCCTGGTCCCTCCCAAGTCCTGGCCCTACGTGGTCCTTGGTGGTTCAGGCCGTTGACCACGTCACCATTGACCTCGTAGGGTTCTTCCCCCAGCAGTTTTCTCGCTTGCAGACTATCCTGGATCCCTGCAGATGAATAACAATATAAATGAGAATTGATAGAATTGTAATCAACAAAGAGATTCATCTTGTAGAGTTGAAATTCATCATACCTTTTGGAAATTATGGAAGGTTTTGCCTACTAGGATTTCACGAAGTTGCTTTGATAGTCAATTAAAGGTTTCAGTTTCAGTTCAGTTTATTTTATTTTCATTTCCAATCAAATCAAAATATAGTGAAAAAATAAATTACAAAGTTCAAAATCAATCAAGATACATAAATAAATTCATACATTAAAAGTAAACATGTGGTATAATAGTAAGATATATCGACAACAGAAATAATGATAGGACTGGAAATGGAGGGGTATACTAAAAAGCAGAGCTTGCAGAGTGTATACCCCTTAAGGTGACAGGGATACATTGAAAGATGAAAAGATTGAGTACCCCTGCTTGCTTGTTTCCTTCTCATATGAAGGTCCTATAATGGATCTTGATGGATTTTTGCCAAACCTGGTAGCTCTATGCAGTTGGACTCCCTAAGTGCACTTGAGAATTTTTTTTTTAAGTTCAAGATAATTGGGATCAAAAATCAAATCTTTTTAAATTGCTGAACTCAGTTATTTCCCATTCATGCATTGTCATGGAAGTAATCTGCCATCTCCAAGTGAATGAAGTGATACAGAAGACAAGAATGTAAGGTGAATATCAATCTAAAACTCACATTTGAAACTGACAATCCATGCTCTGGCTGCGATTCCTTGGAAATATTTCAGTGTACGCTCGCAAACGAGAGAGGAATCTGGGATAGAAATAAAGATAAGAATCAGAACTATTATAGAGTGAACCGACAAATAGTCAATATCTTGTAACCCACGATTCTAATCCAATAATTACAGTCTCACTGTTTTACCTTTGCTGAACAAAATACTATCAAGGTATGGTTTATGCATTATGAGAGATGCCAACCTTTCCGGAACATGCCGAGGTAAAAATTGAAATGTGAATAATGCAACAGCTAAATGAAAGTGAGACAAAACCTGAACACAATAACATATGCTCAGCATATTCACTTGTAATGAAATCCTTCAATTCCTATGAAAATACACCTCACGCATATTCTGGAACCGTTGGTATCTTTGCAGAATATAGTAAATATTTAGTATGTTCATTGGTTTTATGTAACGACCCCGAATACATGAATTCTAGCTTACTATTCTTTGTGTGACATTACCATTAAACATGAGACAAAATTATCATTTCCTATTTTGAAAGTAAATGTGGACAGAATGATGTATTATATTATAGAAGTTGCTTTTTGCATGGTGCACAGATTCACCTTTCGCTGCTCACAGCGCTTTCATTGAATAAAGTAAACTCATTGCATGTTACAGCATGTCATGTTACTAACCTGTCTTCACAATGACATGAGTTGTATTGGCATTGAAGGCGCTAGCAAAACGGCAGTTGGCAAGACGGCTGGTCAGTTGCTCCACTTCCCGCTGTAAAGGGTGAAAAACACAACAAAATGTAGTAAATTTTCTATGAAATACACTTGGTAACATGGAAAATAATGAGAAAGATAATTGAGAAGAGTGCCCTCAATGTAATTTCTCTGGTACTATGGACCTCACTACAAGGTTCCATTCTACCGTGAAAATCTCCCTTGCAAAAGACCAATCCTTTCCTGAGTTTTCTACTGGAGCAACAACTGCATAAAATGGGGGATTGATTTGCAATTATGCTAATAAATTCATCAGAATCTTCAAATAACAATAAAAATGTTTAACATTTTTAATACAATAAAGCACCACTCAAAGGGGATAAATCATAAAGCAAGATATACAGGAGAGATGCCTTAGCTGTGGTCCTGTGATTTGAAAAAATAATCACTTCCATCAGGAACAATTTTTCTTTATTATGTGACGCAGAGAAAAATGCCATGAGTGGGTCAGATGCTGTATTCCTAAAATGAACTTAATCAGATTATCCATACTCACCAATTCTAATCTATTGAGACCAGTAGCAATGAGAGACATGGGTCGAGACCTAGGTCTAGGACTGGGTCCTGATCCCTCATCAGGAGTCCTAAGGGATCGATTCATGGACCTTCCTCCAGTTGGGGTCTGGGCAGGCGAGAAGGTCTCAGTGTTAGTTCTCTGCGTCTTCATGGAAACATCCACAGGACTAGGTACATAGGACGAGCCAGGGGTTCTCCTCTGGGTGGGGCGATCTCCAGGAGTGTGATGGTCCTGCGGGGTACCGTCTACTCTGGGTAGGAGGTTGGAAGGTGACTTTCCACTTCCTGGTGTTTGGCTTTTGCTGAATGAGAGAGCAGTCCTAGCTGGAGTTGTCCTCGCTGGAGGCGTCCTCCTGTGTTTGACAATTTCATTTCCTTGTGAGTTCCTGCACCTGGAATCTGATCGCTTCGGATGCGATCTCACGCTGTCCTGAGGTTCGTCTTCTTCACTATCCGAACTGTCCATTTCAATTCGCCTTTTCTTAGACTTCCTCTTGGACGACATTGTCCTTGGGGATTTTGATCTCCTAGATGTTCTGGATGAATCCACAGAGACCACATCATCATCAGATTCAACGTTCGCCTCATCGTCTATCCTTCTCTTTTTCGTTAGAACTTTCTTGGAGCTGCTCTTCCTGAACTGCTCCACCATGGTTGTGACGGAGCGGATGCTGTCAGACATGGATGATGATGTCTTCCGAACCGTGCTCGGTGACAACGGAGGAGGTGGAGATGGGGACCTTGGCTCCTCATCATTTTGCTCCATCACATCATCCTCATCTGATGTTGCAACCGCTTTTGATCTAGTCCTTTTGCGGCCTCCACGTCGATGGCTTGCCGACGTGTCTTCCAGCAAATCTCCAGAGTCCTCTTCAGTGTCGCCCACCAAGGCAACTCCTAGATCCTCTTCATTCCTTTCGTCCTCTACGTCATTTTCATCGTTGATATCATCGTTGCTCCTGCTCCCTCTCTCCTGGGCCAGTGCAGCCTGGAGCTCCGCCATCTGCTGCTTCAGGGCTTCCATGTCTTCGCGAGTCTTCTCTTGTTGCTGCAAAGCAAACAAAGGCAAATTTTAGTTAAATTTTCAGACAAAATCTTTTACATCTACAAGGAAGCAGTCAAATATTGCCAATGAATGTGACCCCAAAACAAGAAAATATGTGGCCACTCTAAGGGGGTGTTGTTCAAACGTTGCAATTGATCGCAAGTTGCAGTTGATCGGAACGCGCCAATCACAATCATTGTTTCATGCGCGTCTTGTCAAATGCGCATACTGTGCGCGAATGAAAATGCGCGTTACAATTTGCAAAGTTTCAGTTGATTTGCAGCTGATTTTGAGCAACACCCTCTTAGACAGGTGTCCCAACAAGTCAAATGGATTGTACAACACATTTCTATCAAGAGGCAAACAGTATTGGTGATAAACATAGATAGATCCCAACAGAAAAGTTACCACTAAAGAAAAGGCATCCCTTATCACAGAGACAGATATTGAAGCATGCTTGTCCTCCAATATCAATTTTGAAATAAAAACATCAGTATTTCTTGACTTTCGCTTTTCTATGGAAGATACACAATAATTTGAAATTGGACTATTTACAGTTCAAACACTTTTTTTTTTATAGTGGCAGCAGTCCGACAATTTATTTTGTTTTTAATAATGTGAGGTATTCTTATCAAATAAGACAAATGTTATTGGTTGGCAAATATAAAATATCTAAAATAATCTCAGACAGAAGAATAGTTTTACCAACTTATCCTCGTTGGGTAACATTATTGTTTTTCTTACCTGTGTGTTCATGATCTCACTCTGGCTTGATAGAATGGATGACGCACTGGTAAGATTCATATGATGACTGGCACAGCTGTCTTCAGAACTCACTGATCCTCCTGCAAAATAATAAAATCCGGCTTATAATTCACATAGAATTGGTAAATTTACATACCCATTAAACAAAGAAACTTGGTCAAATGAACTCTTGCTGAATTGCTTGTGCACGTAACGAGAGTAATTATTTACACTTTGATAATATCAGATTGCTTTTGGAAAAAGAATAAAACGGACCACTTCAACAAAATCATTTAACATAAAAGCTCAATTCTGGAATGATTAGGAGAAAGATAAGAAAGAGTGCGGAAGAAACAGGGAAGGAGGTTGAATAAGGAGATGGGGAGAGATAGAGAGAGTACGAAGGAGGAAAGTGAAAGAAAGAGAGAGGAGAGTGGGGGAAAATGAGGGAGACAGATGGGGCGAGATGGAGAGAAAGGTGATATACTACCTTCTGTATCTGGCTGGAGGAAAGTGTTCGTTTGGTCTTCTGCAACTCTGATATGATCTTCATCCACATCCTTGTCTTTCTCTTCTGGCTTCGGCTCCGAAGTTTGGAGGAAGGAACAAGGTATAAGCTCATCATCGCTTTCATCTTCCTCGTCTCTGGCAACTTGGACCATCCTTTGTGCCTTCCGCTTATGTCTCCCGATATGCTCTTCGTCATCATCCTCATCATTGTCGTCACTCTCAATGTTGTTTCTTGCAACTTGGACCTTCCTTGGAACTTTTTGGTGCAGTCTTTCAATATCCTCATCATCTTCATTGTCATTGCTTTCACCCTTCTTTCTCGCAACTTGGACTTCCCTCTGTGGCTTTGGCTTCGTTTTTCCTAGACTTGCTTCTTGGTCATCATCATCATCATCATCACTTTCATCATCCTCGTCTCTGCCAACTTGTACCATCCTTGGTGCCTTTCGCCGACGTCTTCCAATATCCTCATCATCTTCATCATTATCGCTTTCACCCATATTTCTCACATTTTGCACCCTCTGGGCCTTTGACTTCTGTCTTTCCTGACATTCCTTTTGGTTATTATCATCATCCTCACTGCTGATATAATCTGCGATAACCTGCTTGCTCCGTTTAATGCTTTTATTGACGATCTCATCACTCTCGTTTGATGACTTGATGGAAGGTTCTACTGGCGTATCTCCAATAACCTGTGATGTCATCCTCCTAAGTGCTTTGCCCACAGGTTCCTCCTGTCTCAAGTTATCTCCAGAGTTCTTCCTAGGGGATATCTCCAAAAGATCTATGGCAGTAGCATGATCTTCATCTTGTTGATATTCCTCTGGAGTCTGGTTGCTAGAACTTGACTTCCTCTTTCGCCCAACAGACACCCTCTTTGGCTTCAAAGGAGTGTCTGCTATGCTTTTGTCTTTGGCCTGGGATGGGGATGGTCTATTCCTCCTTCTTGTCATGACAGAAGGTGTGTCCATAACAAGACTCTTTCCTGTAAGCGATTCATTTTCTCCATCCTTTCTCTCTTCATCAAGGCACAATAGGGAACTTATGTCAGGTTCTACTTCACTTGGAGCCTTCTTTCTGTTTGCTAGAGTTTTCGAGAAGCCATTTACATGAACAAAAGATGATGCACGAGCTTTGGACATATCATGGCAGGGTGGCGTGGGTGGGATCAGAGCCTCAGTTTCTTCATAATTGCAGCTTCCTTGTGAGACCAAAGGATTCTTCTGTTGAGACGCGTTTAAACTTCTCTGTGATTTATTTGTTGTGGATTTCCTTTTTGTCTCCTGCTTAGCCTCTGAGGCAGTCCTGTATTCTACATCATCTTCATCATCTGGGCCATCTCCATCTTTCTGGGACAAATCCTCCGATAGAAACATAATCTCTGCATGAATACTCTGGGACTCTTCTATCCTAAGGACATCCTGTTCAACCAAGTCCTCCACGTCGTCATCATCAAACATGTCTCTGGACTCCTCCTGGAGGTTGAAGATGTCCTCAACAGAGTGTGAGGACTTATTGCTCTGCTGTGACCCTCCTTTCTCAGCCAATGATTTATCAACTCTGTCATCAACAAGGTTGACGCTTGTTTGAGGTGGAGCGTCTTGATCGTTGTCCAATTCACTATTGGCCACACAACTTTTGGATTTGTCAGGCCTGAGAGTTGTCATGTCTCTGGATTGCCTTGAACTTCTCCTCAGCACCCTTGGCGAAGACCTTGGTGTAAGACAGCGCTTTTCTGTAGCCTTTGGCCCTTCCTGACTGCTCTTGTCTTGATGCAACTGGTGTGGTCTAGCATTATGAATCACACTTGATGATTGCTCATTGACTTCAGATGCGCCAGGTGTTGTAGGAATGGCATTGGAGTGCGATTCTGCAATGTCAACTTTCGGTGATGACTTGCTTCTCCGACCAGAAGAACGTCTACTATCAGTGACACTAGATACTTTGTTGGAAGTGCTTTTACGATCATGGATCTGATCCAATGGACTAAGCTGCACAACTGATTCTCCACTTTCTACATTTTGAGAAGGTTCTTGAGAGCTACGTCGAGAGCTACGTCGAGAGCTATTCCTACTCTTCCTTTTAGATTTCAAACCAGATCCACCCGTATCTGAAATCACAGTCTCCTGTGAAGTATCAACACTAGCTGGAGATGCATCTATATTATCAACAGTATTCCTTGTAGATCGTCTCTTCCTATTTGGCTTGTCGAAGGTAGGCATGACATACCTCTGCTTTCTGGTCCCTGTACTTCCTGGTTGTGGCAAATTTGAGTTTTCATCTACAGGTTCAATACTTTCAGGAACAGTCACAATTTCATTACCTTCTTGCATGCGATCAGATTCTTGAATATCACCAGATTCTCTTTGATGCACAGCGGGACTCTTGTGTATTTGGTTGGCCTCTTTTCCTTGTTGTGATTCAGTATGACCTAGATCCTCAAGACTATCAGGAACTTGAATTTCCTGTCTTACTGGTGAAGCTACCTCTTTTGTGACTGTTGGACTTGCATTTATGGTAAATGTCTTTCGCTTTCTACGGGAGATTCGCCTTGTAGGTCTGCTGTTACTGGACTCTGAAGAAGCTTGCAGTTCTGGCATCACTTTGTCACTAGATTCCTTTCTAGTGCTCTCTATCTTCTGGTCAGCTCCTGGAGAAGTCTGTGTGATATGCTTCTTGATACTGTTACTATCTGGTGTATGTGCACTAGTCATTTGTGGGTCATCCTGCGAGCCTTTCTTCTTTTGCTTTTTCACAGGTTGTAGGAGAGATTCACTTGGTTGTGAATTAACATCAAGAGACACTGGAAAGGACCCAGAGGTTTTTGCTTGGGAAACGATCATCACACTAGCTTGGCTTTGCTCATGACTGGTTGACCCTGAGCCAGATAATACAGTCAGGACTTCTGCGGGGCCCTGGCTCACAGAGATTGCTACTTCTTCCTTCTGCAACTGATCAGGAGTTGTCTCACTGCTGTTTCTGCTGACATCAGGAGAAACACCCAAGACTGGACACTTTTGACTGAGTGATGAAGGCAGAATGCAATCCATGATGGACATTTCTTCATCAAGGTTAGCCTTCTGTTGCATATTGGATGATGAACCGTCAACATCTTTCTCAGCCGGTGGTCCTTCAGGTAATGGATCTGGTTCTATCTGCACACCGTCATCTGCTTCTTCATAGTCATCGCTGTCAATCTCCAGATCAATAGACTCTGTTGTATCAGATCCTCTACACTTTTTCGGACCTACTAAGTCACCTTTTGGAACATCCTCAGTGTACAGAGGCAAAGATGCCAAAGGAATGTCTTCATTGTCAACCTCCCGCTCCGCTTCGTTCTCTGAGCTTTCCTGTTCTTGACTCATTTTTCTCTCTGTTCTTTCCTCTTGCTGTTCTGCATCTTTCTCTTGCCCTTCCATGACAGGTAAATCAGATTCTTTTTCATTACTCATTTCACGTTTGTTTGTTGGATCGCTCTCGTTGCCTGCTGAGTTTCTGGATGTTTTTCGGGAAATCCTGCCATGATTTGGCACTTCATCTGAAGGTGAAGACTTCTCCTTTTTTTCTCCACCATCCGATATAGATTTTGCTGAAACCTTGTCACTGCTGCTATCAGGAGTCATAGGATGAGATCCCCTCTTAGACCTCCTCAAAGAAGACGTTTGAGATGGGTTGCTTGCATGGGAGCTTTTATCTGCATCTTGGCTGGATGAACCTTTTGCTTGCTGAACAGTCTCTCTTCGTTGTGAAGTAACCAGTTCCTGTTCAGTAGATTTTACCTGGACACCAACTGTCTCGGGTTGGCAATCCCCCGCAGGACTTGTGTTCCTTGTGGGTTGGTTTAAAATGAATGGCGTCTCTGGAATCCTCAAAATTGCATTTTCCGGGGTTGGTTGTACCTCGTTGGTCTCATCTTCGTTTTCAATATTTGTCTGATTCTCCCTAAGTTTTCTTCCCTTTGAAGTTTTCACTTTTCTTTTACTTGTTCTACCAGAGGTTTTCTCCATAGCGGTTGTTTTGGCAGGAACATCGTCAGGTTTCTGGGTTTCAAAAGAGTCAATCTCAATTGTTTCATGATCACTTTCGTTCTCCTTATCCTGGTTTTCTTTAACTTGACGTCTAGACTTCCTAACTGGCTTACTCTCTGGAATTTTCTGAATGGTTAATTGGCCCTTTTTTCTACGAGATGATCTTCCAGTAGCTTCATTTGCTTCAACTTTGAGATGCTCTGGCTCTGTGCCAAACTGGCGAGCCAATTCAAGAGCCAACTCCCAATCACTCTTGATTGTGGCAGCTTCCGTTTCCTTCCTTGCAGCTTCAGTTTGTTGCTTGTGGCTTTCTCTCATGCGCTGCTTGGCTGTCTTTGGTTTGGGAGCAGGTTCCTTTCCAGCCTCCTCTACAGACCTCTTGGTGGATGAGTGTCTCACAGTCAAGGATGTTCCTTCACCTGCCGTTTCATTCTGTAGTTGGTGGTTGCTCTTTTTGCTCTGCTTTGCTGTCTTGTGTTTGGGATCGGGTTCTGATTCTTCCATCTCCTGTATAGGCATCTTGGTGGGCGAATCCTTTGCATTACAGGCTGTATCCTTCTCTGGGTGGCTTTCTTTCACGTGCTGTGTTATCACCTCAGCTTTGGGAACTGACTTTTTCTTTGCTTTCAGTGCCTTTGTTGGTGATACTTTGTTGTCAACAGTTGGCACTTTGTCCGCTGCAATATCAAGTTTTTTCTTCTCTTGACTTGCATCCTTGATGTGCCTTCCTGAACGTCGCTTGCCATGACTATTTTTATCAGATTCCTGCTGCTCTTTCTTCTTAGGGGTAACCTTGCTCTTGTTACATTTGTCTATTATTTTCTCCTCTATATGTTCTGACTGATCTTCTGGAGTAGTTCTATTGGATACGCCCTCTTTAGCATTGTCATTGTCTCCTACGTTGACAGGTGAATTGTGGGTATCTAGGTCATCATCCTGGGGGAGATTGAGAAAGTCTAGGAGTTCTTCAGCATCATCTTTCTCTTGCTCTTCTTCTTCTTCTTCCTCATCATCACTAGAATCACTGCCGTTCTTGCTGACCAGCCAGTCCTTGACTCTCTCCTGTGGATCAAGTGGAGGACTCTTGTCTAATCCATTCTTAGCTTTGCCATAGGTGGTAGCGAAGACTCTCCTCCCGTGGTTCCTGTTGATCACAACCGGCTGGGAGTCGTTGATCATTCCTCCTTCAGACGACTGCTGGCTCCCTTGGGGGTTGCTCCTGAGACCTTTCTTGCGCTGGATCACAACAACAGGCGTGATTGGTAGCGGTTGCTTCATCAGGTTACGTTCAGCTGGTTGTGCACCTTCACAAGTCCTAGCATTGTCGTCTGGAACATCACCAGTATCATCTATGACTTCTGAAGCTTCTACATCCTCAACGGTAGCAACATCATCATTCCTGGTGATGGAGTCATTGTCTGTTTGCGCCTGAGGATGAGACTGTTTGCTTCCATCCTCTTGAGCTTTGGTGGTAGAAGTTACATTCTGATTCTTGGAGCTTGCATTATCATTCCTTTGTTCAGAAAACCTAGCAGGAGCAACATCTTTGGCGGCTTCATCTCTAGTTCGGTTCCGATTTGAAGCATTTTCCTGATCACTTTCTGAACAGCTGCTAGCACTCCTTGAATCTTTCTTTGACACATTTGTCTTTGTAAATCGTCCCTTGCTACGGATGGGGAATTCCTTCTTCGCATTTGTGTTCTTCTTCCTCCCGCCCTTCTTTTTCACTTTCCTAGGCGTTCGCTGACTTGGCACAAACTCATACGGATCTACAGACCCTTCTTGAGGAACTTTCTGTTTAACAGGCAACCTCGGTGGTGCAGGAACTTCAAAGATTTCAGAGTCTGGAGGAGGAGTCATATCTTGGGACATTGAAGCCTGATTATTAGGAACGTGTCTTTCACCATCTTTATTCTCTGAGTTGACAGGGCGAAGGTTGATTTCATTATTTCGCTGCTCCAAGTTGTTGGTGTAGCCAGGGATGGTACCATTATGACTGGTTAGGGGAGCAGCATTGAGTGCTGCTAGAAGATCCTCCGCTTCTTTTTCCAAGTCATCATCTTCGTTGTAACTTTTCTTGCCAACGGCCCTCAGTTTTGGGAAGGACGAACTGTACATGGAAGTAGATAATAATGAAACAATCAACAATGGCGTATAAAAAGTGGTATAATTGAGATATATTTCATTCTGCAAGAAAATTCATCCACATTGTACTGCACTCAACCCAGGTGAGTTGAATGGATACCGGGCAGAAATTTATTCCTTGAAATGCTTTGGCGCCGAGATGGTGCCGAATATTATTATCATTACTTAAAGCTATGTAGGAAACGCGATGTGAGAACAGGGGAATCCAACATTCTATTTTTTGTTAAACAAAAAATGTTTCATATCCAAATGATTAACATATTATGTCTACACATAACACAAAGAAAATGATCTGAATAAAAGATCGAAAATATAGAGACCAACGGTTTGAACTGATCTGTATTTGAGATTTTGTTCTGGGACTAGGATTCAAGATCCTTATTCAGTTTTTAACCAATCCATAACTCACCATATATTTGTATGACCAACAAGAGGCAACTCTACAGCATCACTATCACTTGATTCACTGTCATCTTGATACACAGTCACAGTCTCTGCAACCTTCCTCTTGGTTCGTCTCACATTCCCTGCTCGGCCTTGACCTTTGACCTTGGAATAGAGTTGACCCTTGACCTTCTTCTGTGGCGATGGATGTCTGGGTTTGGGGTCGGGCTGAGAGATGAAGACCGGGCCTCGAGGAGGAGAACCTGTGGAACAATCAGGCCAAAGTTCATTAGAATCAACAAAGAAATGTGGAAATGCTAGAAAAACAAAATAAAAAGATCTTTGCAGGATCAGGAATATCCATTCTTTTAAATAGCCTTCGCCACAAATCAATCTATTGAACAAAACTTTGATATTTCAACAGCCAATAAAAAGGTTAAACGTGTAGGCATGACAATTCTGATTAGCTATAGAATACAATACCAAACTCAAGATTGTACCTATCTTGGTTAGCAAAGATAAAAACGTTTAGGGAAAAAAAAGACGTGTGAAAAATATTAAACATCTGATATTTGGGGGGTGGTGAGGTAAAAGCACAATTAAGGCTGTATTGCTGGCACCTTCCTTCTAGCCAATCCAATAATTTAATTTTCATATAACCTAAAATAACATTATTTCAAAACTGAATAAAATTGCAAATTATCAAAGTAGATTAAATAATCTCAATTCCCACTCATGGAGAAGAAAAACTTGATTGACTTACATCGGTAGCCAGAATCTTCTTCGACAGCGGTGATGACCGACCGGACTGCTTTCACTATCTCATCCAGCTGCTCATTTTTCGTTAAACTCCTGAGGATAAAATTGGAAAAACTTATAAGCCAACCACTCAAAATTTTATTGACGACTTTTCAACTGTTTCACTTCACTATGGACAGAACTCTCAACCTTATAGAAAAAAAAAAAAAGAGGAATGATTTTGCTAAAAAAAGAGGGAATAATAATGATTCCCATAGGAAAGTGTAGTACTATTATCATGAAAAATCATAATATAATGAAACATGACTTCAGAATGATGAAAAATCATTTTTATCCCTCCAAATTCATAGGGGTTGGGAGGTCTGAATGGATTCTATTTTCAGGAAGTGTAAAGGGGCGAGAGACATCATGCAATATCTGGGTAGAATACTATATAAGCTGACATTTTTGCGGTTATTTTATTCTGGCAAATTTTGCGTCTTGGCCTCGTGAAAATTTGCACTCAGTATAATGGATATTCATTTATGAACAAGCACTGTCAAAAACGTGAAAATAACAACATGCTAATGTGTAGAACTGGTCCACAATCGGAAAAATATTTGGACACTGAAATATTGGTTTATACAGTAATAGTTTTCAATAATGTGTCATTGATAAGCTCAGAAATGTCCCATCTACAAGACATGGGACGGGGAAAAAGTTAGAAAAACCAACATCACCAGCAATTTTGAACGGTGAGACTCAGGAATGGTTTAAACCGATAGTAGACTAGTCAACTCATGTCAAATTTGTTTCATCCAATTCCATTTCATGAAACAATTTACAAGATTTGTGTTCAAGTAGATGGGTACATTGAAAATTCCTTTTAAATATATAAATCAATGGAAGTTTCACATTTTGTGCATCCCTCTCACTCATGCAAAGTCAAGGAAACATGAGGAGCGTTCCTTTACACACTTGTGAGCAGGGCTCTCACGAGAGTGGAACATCGGTGTTCTGAAATTTGGGAGACAGGTCACCTATCATTGAATATCTGAAAAACACCACAACAGGTAGAAAGTTTTTTCTTGAATCATGAATACCCAGAAATAGGTGTTTTCTCTTCAGAATTGGTCCTGAAACGGGTAAAACGAGTTGATGATTAAATGTGACTACATTTTGTACTAAATTCTATTTTTCTTTCAGAAAATATAGCTAAGAAAATATAGTAAATGTCTTTTTTTTGTGGTGTGCCACACATAATCTATTTAGCACCGCTGGTAATCTGTAAATTTGAGAGGGCATTGTTTGCGAGTGATATGTTGACCAAAAAAAAAAATGATTTACCTTTTTGTGATGACAACCTTACAAAGTGGACAACGTGCAGATGGCTTTTTCGAACTCTGTAACAGTGCCAGGACACAGAAGCTGCAAAAATGTAAAATGAAATGATTGCTACAATTATAAACTGGCATTCTCATGACACGTGAATTTTATCATACTTTGAAATCATAAGAAAACAAAGTTTCCTCGTAATTATAGTTATCGCCATTAATCATTATTCATTTTATGTATAATACTTTATTATGTATAATTTGTGTATATTTTGAAATGATCATGATAAAAAAAAAAGAAAAAGAAAAAGAAAAAAGAAAACAAAGTTAGATTTAGACAGGGTGATTACAATTTTATACACAGAATAATCAACTTACCCATATTTTGCATCACATTAAAGAAAATACATGTTGTTGATGACAAGTATGTGCATTTGCCACAACAATTTTAAAACACAGAAGATTCAATCATTGACACAGACTGTATGAATTCATCATGCACTCATCTACAGCAAAAAAATTATTCAACTTTGAATGATACACCCCTGGATTCAAATCTATCACAGCTTTATGCAAGAGATGTATTTTGTTTCTGTAACATTAAAGCGAATATCGAGTACTTGCAAAGAACTTCAATTTGGAAAAATGAATGATTAAAATAATCTTATGCTACAACAAAGCACAACGTGACTTGTGTAGACAAGGGAAAACTAATATGATAACCTCAAACCGGTTAAAAGCGAAATTATGTCATTCTCCACATGCTCTGTCCACTGCAGCAAACACAGGAAGCAGCGCGTGGGACTGGTATTAAATCTGTCGGCCCGACATGGCCCAATTTTGACCCTTTATTTGCACATTTCTCTGCCATTATACATTTTCTTGCAAAACACTTTGGCACATATTATTTATTCATAGTTCTGAACATTCTTCTCACATTTTGTGCGATTCTGTGAACATTTATTTTATTTTTTTAACAAATACCAGAATATATCTTTAAAAGGAAATGAGTCCTCTATGTCCAGAAACTCCTTCCATATGTGACAAACATGCAAAAATAACATACAAATGTAAATAAATAGACAGCATTTGCAATCAATTTTTATTTGTTAATCTTTCTTTGCTTGTTTGTTTGACAATAAATCTTACAATACTAATAATGCCACATACTTGATCCTCCTGATCTATTTTACTAAAGAATTAAATGAAAGTGGTTGGTTTTACACATGTCATGAATAAACACATGCATTTACACACACAACAGCAAACAAACAAACAAAAAGTCCTTTTCTTGTCTTGGAGGAGAGATGTGCTACTTACTTGCAGAACTGATGATCACATTTTGTTGAAACAGGGTCCTGGAGTAGGTCCAAACTGAATGAGATAAAAATTATTCTAATGAAGAAGACAATACTGGAAAAAAATGACATTGTATGATTCAATAAAAGTAAGGAATACAACTTTAAATCTCTTCCATCAAAGGAAATCTGAGGCTTGAAGTGATAATTTGCTTGCTAGTAGTATACATAAAAAAAGGAAGGTCCCTAAGCATTACATTACATTAAAAAGGAGTCGAGTCTTACATAATTGAATTTTAAAAATTGAACGTTTCTCACGATAAATCAAAAGACAATTTGTAAGAAGACAAGCTCCCATAGCTAAGAAATAAGGTCATGGACACCAAAGAATGTGCACACTTTGTTAAGCTATGCATGGAGCCTAACTCAAATTAAGACTCTGTGTGTCGATCGTAAATGAGATGTTTCTTTGCTTCTAATAAACCAGAGAATCGCCAATAAACCAGAGAATCGCTACCAATAAACCAGAGAATCGCCTACAAACTTGGAGTCCTGGTCTATAAAGCACTGAATGACAAATCTCCATCCTAAATATCAGAGCTCATTTCTCAGCACAAGCCAACCCGCAGTCTCAGATCGGCAGACCAAGCATTGCTGTCGGAATCGCCCAGCCGTACAACCTGGGGTGATAGAGCCTTCTACATCTGTGGGCCAAAACTGTGGAATAGCCTTCCCCACTTCATTAGGAGAGCAGAGACGCAGTCAACCTTTGAGTCCTACCTAAAGACCTATCTGTTCCCCACTACCCTGTCGTTAGAAGAATAACCAAAGTGTACCATCACTGGGAGTTCTTGGACTGAAAGATAAACCATAGCACTAATTAGGACATTGAAATCTGTGAGACATTAATTTTTGAGTAATCAAGCGCCATGAGCGCCCAGCTGTGGCGGATACCGGCGCTATACAAGAGGCCATCATCATCATCATCATCATCATCATCTAATTCCTTAACTCATAATCAATATCATATTGTTTTGACCTCAGTTAATCTTTAAGCCATTTCTTGAATCAAATGGCAAAACAACACAAATATAAGGAATAATTTCCTTTTCAGCAATTGGTAGCATTTCTGCCATAGGGATAGGCAATATGGATTTCCAACAATGGAAAGTCCCTTGTCACAAACAAATATTAGGCAATTACAAGTATTCCTATTTTCTTCTCCAATCAAATGCATGCGTTTTCCATAGGCCTTGTTGGGACATAGTGGGAATCTGTTACTTTTATTTTTGATCTATACTGTATGTGACAAGCGATTACGATGCACAATTATCCAGTTTTACATGCATCACTTCCCCTTTGGCCACCCATATTGGAATCTTTCATGCACATGTTCGCTTAATTGTATCAATCTGTCACTGTTTGTTTATGCATTGTTTGTAAATGAATAAATAAGTTTTATTTCATCAGTTACTGCTACGAAAACAAACATACTAGGGCATAAATAATTATGAGCGCTGTAATCTTTATTTGAGACTTACCAAATTGAGCATTCCAGATTCTTCTGCATCAAGCCAATGCTCTCTGTAATCTTCTTCAATTTGACCTCATCCATCTCGTCTTTTCTCATTTCCGAGAAGTCCCGAGGTGATGCAGAATCCTTAGTTCATCTTATGGTCTTTTCAGTTTGATCTACAGTACAAAACATTTAGTAGAGGAAAGAATTTAAGAGCTGGCTACAGCTGAATATATCAGAACCTTTTTTTTAAGTACCATACCATATAGTGCAGACCAGAATCAACAAGAGTCAATGTGGAGTTTTTCATTTCTTTCCTCACAACTACACGGCCAGAGACGACTGGATTTACATGTCACATAATGCTTTTAAATGTCATTTAGTCTCCTTGGCTGCCAGATTTCAAGAAATTCATCGCAAATTTAAACTATTTGATCTAAAAAAATCAGAGTCTGGTAAAATCTGGTGTAGAAGTCATTGTCGAAGACGTACTGCTGCACGTTTCTATTGGCTTGTATTTGTAGATCTACACTGAAAAGCGTGTGCGGAATAGTCTCATCTTTTATAGATCATGTTTTCTGTGAACTAAAGTCTGACGAGCCCTCTCGTCCATTACTAAATCTGTGTCAACCATTTCTCAATTATCCTATTCGCTAACCAGTAACTGGTCTGTAACAAGTCCAACACATGCATTTACGGTTGTTCATATATTAGAACTCAGACTCAATCTGAAACTTGAAAGAGTATGATGGGTTATGCCGGCAGCGATGTTGCATGGTGCAAACAATACACGCTCCGGGTGTGTACTGGAAGATATCCCAGCATGCTCCCTGATGTGAACAAACTAAACTAGGCAGTAGGCACATTTTGATGAGCCCATTTTTCTTGCTTGAGTCACTCTTGTCTTATGTCAATAATGTGATGTCATCCAGTCGACCACCTCAACAGAAATGACAACACGTGTTGATATTTTGACGGCAAATCCGGAGATGTCTATTTAGTGCCCAGATGTGCTCGATGTCTTCAATTTGTGTACAATCCTATGGAAGCGTGTGGTAGTGCATCGGCGATGATTTATTCACCAGATTCGACCAACAAACGTTTGTAAAGTTAGCTCAAGTTTACACTTTTTAACATCAAGACAAGTTAAAATATGAAATTGATTGAGAGGGGAAAGAAAAATATCATTTACAACCATTATTCTGTTTATAAAATGTAATTAAAGTCACTTTTGGACTTGTTTTGTGGATGGTTGCCGGTGTGGATTTTGGACTTCTGCAAAGTGCAAGTTCTGCTGGTTCTGCCACCAAAATAGGCCTAAATGTTTACAATTTTTACGTGATGCAAGCATGCACGCAATCTCAATCTGGGCACTAATCTCCAGGTTTGCCATTTTGACTAGTCACACTAGGTCCCAATCTGCTACCACTATAGTTGACTCATGACTGTGATGATCGAAATCAAAGCCTCAATAATGATGACTCTATATCAGTTCAGACTCTCTCACTCACTCAGTCACTGTCACTCAGAGCCTCAGTAAAGAAAGTGTGACGATATTGTATAATTGAATGAGTCTTGATCAACACCAGAGAGATTGAACATGTCTGATTAATGAGAGCCCGCCTGTAAATCATCGAGAATGAATCATCGCCATAATTAATAAATACCAGCTTAATTAACAGTCACGTCTCAGTGTCATCCTGATAGAGT
>BQKZ01000224.1:30391-86068 GCA_036244855.1 Temnopleurus reevesii | reverse complement strand
CATTCCAGAAAGAACGGTGTTGATTCCTCATTTGAAATGTGATATTGATCCATTTTCAATAAATCTACATACAAAGTGAATGAGGAGTTCTCCATATATGACATCACAGATTATGCTAATTAGCTATACGCATGCCAATTCAAGGATGCCCAGCATAGGTGGAAATGATAACTGAAAATTTATAACTTTTGAACGGATTATCCGATTTTGCTCAAATTTTCACAGTAAGTTCATCTGATTTTTCTTCATTTATTGACCTCACATTATTGTCTGGGTGTAATTCCCCTTTCACGTTTGAAACAACTTTAAAGGCATGTATTCAAATGTTTGACACCCCCTGCCCCAATCTTGAGTGGCACTCTTTGAAAATGACATAGAATAATTGGGAAATTTTAATGCATGTTTATAAAATGTAAATTAAGCAAGATCTACATAAGTTTGCTAGAGACCGTTTCATTAAGCATGTCATCAGCGATTAACAGATATTGTTGACAGTTACCATAGCAACAGACAGTAGTGCTTCTCATCCAATCAAATTCAAGGATCTCATCAGATTAGTCAGGGCGGACTAGTTGTCGCAGCGACAAGCTTCATGAAATGCCCTGCCTGAGAGATTTGTGCCCTTTTTTTTCTTTTTCCCATTCATGCTGTAGTTAAAAAGAGTGTCCAAGCTATGTACAAAAGTGGCCATTATCTAAAAATGACAATACTTCACCCATTGACAGCTGAAACCTGACCATGTAGCCCCTATATAAAAGTCTATGGAAGCTACAGAACTCAGTAGTCAATGGGTTAACGCCTGTCCCCATCCATGTTTCACAGTGCACAGGGCCGCTGGCCTTGCCTGTCGCAGATACTGTACATAATCAGCACCCATACATATGAGGAACTTGGGGAACTCGCAAAACTTTGTTGTGATGCCCAGGTCAGACAGAGAGTATAATCTGATGAAAGCGACCTTAACTTATTTGTCTAAATCTGCCCTGAAAGTAGACAGTTTATGTCTATGTCTGAATATATTGTGAATTATAAGTTTCTGAAGCTAGAATTGCCTTTATTAGCCAAACATTTCAGTAGTATATTTTTTTCCTGTACACTTACATGCGCAAACAGTGGTTGTTCGGTCTAACGAAAAGACAGTGACTTCAAATTTCCTTGTGTGAATGCATCTAAAGAAATATTTTCATGTTCTTCTATCAGAGATGTATACACTGTCCATCTGGTTTGGACAGCGAGTAAGGTATTGAAAGTGATCTTACAAGTATCGGATTCCTCCATGCAAACGATACAGGATACAAAATAACAACATGCTCAAAATTCTTTGTTGTGGAGTGTACTTGAGGTTTGTAACAATATCTGCAAGTACAGTCGGACACATCAACATTAGGGGCATTCGCACTGTGAAATAAATTTGGAACACGATTTGAGCATTGAGATATTTTCAGGTAACGTTTGCACTTGAGACTGAGGTGATTCAAATTGCAATCCAGATTTGGAGCTTTTAAAGATGGACAGAAGCACAAGTCACATGTCCAAATAAAGGGAAATGGAGTCGACTGAATGAACTAATGCGAATGCCCCTATTTTTACTCCACTTTATAGTGATCTTGGCTCTAGTCATTAAAAACAAATATAGAAACCAATTTAAGAAAATTGTTTTTAAAAACTTTAAAATATCGACCTTGATCGAGAGCCAAAGATAATTAGAGAAGTGAAAGCCTTTCTCCCTTTTCTTAATAGCTACATGTAGGTATAAAAATCTAATCATGTTTGGCGTGATCAAGAGCTTTGTGAAGTACTTTTTGTTCTACTTTGGTTGGATTTGTTTGGCGATCAGTCATTGTTGAGTATTTTCGCCACACAATTAACTATTTCCAAGTATTAAACTGCTATCGAGAAACTTATAAAATTGTATCCTTCATCAAAGATATAGATTAGTCATGGTCAGGATGAAGAAATGGATGTGGAACGATCTGGCATTTTTGTAATTTTTTAAACTTTGCCACATTAGAATTGTTCAGGAGATTCTCATAAAATGTTTGTTATTTTCTATCTCCTACATGTTTTTCCTATCTGTTTCTTTGTTTGTTCTTGTTTCTAAAGCGCCATGAGCACCGATAAGGTGGACCTGTGCGCCATACAAGTACCCACCATTATTATTATTATTATTAACATGCATAAAATAAACCTGTATGGAATTTGGAGGTGATTCTTCCACAGTTTCTGGCATATTTTTGTTGGAATGTCACAACCAAATGCCAACCATGACTACAGACCATCAGTGTTTTTATTACCATGCTAGTTTGGGGGCTTTTAAAAATATTTTCATTCAAATTACAAAAAATGATGGTAAAATTGATGTGAAATACAATCTGAAAAAGCAATTTTTCAGATGCTAAATGCGTTTTTATTCCCTTCTAAGTTTTACTTTTCAGATGAAAGTGTTTAGAAATAAAAACTGACTAATACCATTTTTCAAAAACTGCATTCTATAGGCCAACAAATAATTTTGAGGGCTCTGCTGTTAGCCTCAAGATCAAGGATTGATTGATCAGGTTTTTCTATGATGACTATCGGTATTGGATTGGAATATCGAATATGCATGGGAAGACCAGATAATTTTCATTTTCAAAGGGAAGCCTACATCAATTCCAATATGTAGGATATTAATGCTCGAAAATGTTTATTGCCCTATATCATTTTGTTAAAGTTCAACATTTATTTATAGAAAAAAAAAGATGGGATATAATATTGGTATAAGGGCTGCAAAACACCCATGAGACGTTTGTTTTTCTTCGCTTATTAGGGGTTCAAAGGGGAGGGGGGGGGGGTAACACCAGGAAGCCTCCCTTGTAGCAAAATCATGGATATGTCAATATATTGTAAGCATCTTCGCAATGCTTACATAAAATCAGTTCCCTCCCTTTAATGATAAGAGGATACCTTGTTCAAGCAAGTGTATTGTACAGGTTGGGAAGTTAGGTCTGCTTTACATGATTAAACAATGAATGAATTCCACAGTCCCACATGCCCATTTCCTGGTTGGTGTCTGCCTAGTTAGTTTTGCATTGAGTCATCATTAAGCCTAGAAGATAGATTCGCATACATTTCTAACATGTAGGTGAATAGCAGAGCTGTCTACCTTTTGGAATAATTCACAGGGATGACAATCTAAATCCTGGTGCCGTGGTGTAGTGGTTCTGACTCTCGCCTTTCAACCATCTGGGTTGTAGGTTCGAATCCCACCCGTGGCGTTAATTTCCTTCAGCAAGAAATTCATCCGCATTGTGCTGCACTCAACCCATATGAGATGAATGGGTACCTGGTAGGAATTTATTCCTTGAAAAAGCTTATGCACCTCGTAGCTGCGCTGCTAAAGCCAGGGTTATAATGGTGTAATCGTAGAGCGCTTAGGGAATTCTCATGAAGAGTAGATAAGCGCTATATAAAATATATATGATTATCATTTATGATATATGAATAAAAAGGAAAGTGGCTACCATTACATTAAATTTTATATACAGTAAAAAATTGAACTTCTGAAAATGCCCCATGCATCTTGTGCATGTTATCAAACAAATGATTTTCACACGATATTGATTTCAGGTGTTGCATAATGTCTCTCATACCTGAAAAGTGAGCTCATAGTGAATTGATAGAATTAAACAGTGTTACTTACATGTAAGTTCCATGCCAAGTAATGTCTTATGATTGATTGAAATCAGTGGATTACAAGAAGTGTTCAGATTCTTTTAAGAATTATAAACAAACAAAAAAGCATGACACACCCATTGTACATCAAGTTTTTGTTATCCATTGAATCTGATCCCACCAAACAAGAAAACAAATCTTTAAATTTGACAGGTGTACCATTGCGAGCCTCGGGTATAAATCTATCTTGTGCACCAAAGTAATATACATGTATATAGCTGGAAATCTAGGTCTGATACATTATGGTATTGTGTTCTGAATTGGTTCTAGGTCGATCTTGGCACCATCTTTATTGAGTGGAAGAGAATCGCCATTTTTGTTTGGCAAATCTGGAGCAATATGAAGTACATGATAATATGTTCACCCTTTGAAAGTGCTGAAGCAATGATTTGTATGATATTGAATGCATGCTTTTTCTCATCTCTGGTGTTAAAAAAATTGATCCTTTCAACAGTAGATTGGAAGCATTGTAGTGGTTCTGACTCTCGCCCAAGTACAGTTCGACGTTTGAAGGTTTTAGTCCCACTTGTGTTTACTTCCTTCAGCAAGAAATTTATCCACACTTTACTGTGCTCAACCCAGGTGAGGTTAATGGGCACCTGGGAGGAATTCCTTGAAATTTTTTTGAGAGCTGGTGTACACTGGGGCAAAGCCAGGGTAAAAATGCCTTGAGCACACTGGAGAGTGGATACAGATACATTCATCTGTCTTTATATTCCATTTGGACACAATTTATTTAATTCAAAGTTTATCTTTGAACATTATCTTGACTATTTTCTTAGATTTATCGGCATGATAGGCCCAACATGTCGAAAAGCTGGAACTATTGCTATCTTTTGTTATTTCCTGGTACATGTGGACTTTTCCTTTCATATGGAGAAGTCTGTTTTTTCTCCCCAGAACTGAGTGATATACTTTCGTTCGAAAATGGAAACCGACTCATTATTATTTCTTTATTAGCGAGAAATGATGCATTGATTTCATAAAGTTCCTTTTTCCTCTATAATAAATAAAGGTGCAAATGTTGTACTGTATCAGTCAGGCTGTGGTAATTTTAACCCTCTGAGTACTAACCGGTATTACAGTCAAATGAAAAATTTGGTTGCACCTCCTAATTTAAAGGCTTCTAACTATTCATTTTAAAATCAAAATATTGTAGCCCTAGATGTACACGTATGTGTAGGCCTTATGTAAAATGTTTGTAATAATACAGTGCACATGCCTACACTCGACACGGGGGATTGCCATTCTTGGGTTAGGTACGCTCCATGAATTTACTTTTCCGTTTTCTTTTTTAAATCACTGGCACATAGTATGAGTTTTAAAATGAGATTTGAACCTGCGGCAGTAACATCATAGGTACCGCTTATTTTTTTCCAAGTTTCATGCTTACATGTAGATATGCAAAGGGCATTTAAATGTAGTTCTAGGATCCATACTCTGTTTTCATTTATCACATAGAAGTAGATTCTAGGTACTATGATACAAGCATGTCCTATTTTTCCCTGTTTCTGTTTGTATACATGAGCCAGGGAAGGAAGTGAGAGGGTGTGTTCAGACACACAACTGCACTGTCTGATGAATGTACGTATGTACCATCTTTTAAAAACTAGTTGAAAAGTCTCGTACCTGGTATGAAAAAAAAAACGAGCTGTTCAAGCGTTTCCAATTCATACATTCTAGTTCAGATGGCGGAGCACTTTGTTAATATAGTTCCACAAGTATACATACATGTAGGCAGAGATGCTATAATTCTTCTTATTTGCATGATGTCAAAATTAGAATGAAAATAACTGAACACCTGAATATAAGTGACAGAAAACATGACAAAATAGTCATGCTCTTGCCCATTCACTTGTCATGAAAACATTTTATCCACATGATTAAAAATTTGGAGTGGCCGGCATCTCTGCATACATGTACATTGGGTCATGAAAAAAATTGTTTTGGGTGCCCTCCATTGCCATATAACAAAAATGATCAGTCGGTAGGAAAAGTTTTTTAAAGTACTATTCTTACATTTTTAAACACAATTCTTGAGGAAAATGAGTGTAGATTGGAATTTTAGTTTTCCGTCTAGTTAACATTGTATGTGAACATGCTTTTATAATGGACCGAAACTGAAAGCTCAAAATTGCTCTGCATCCTTGCAGCGGGTTTGAGTTTGCTTGGGAAATGAGATTGTATAAAATGACATTTGCTGTGTTTTTATTGTGGGTTTATGATGACCAAGAAAGAAAATATTGAATTAGTGAGATATTTTGCACATTTTAGGCTATAGCTTTTCCCAAACTCATTCATTTTTTGCACAATCTTTTACACATGTTCATGATACTATATTTCATGTGATATAGATTTGAAGACAAAATTTTGGGGATAAAAATATTCGCTTTTGACAAAACTTTACTTGGGCTTTAAAGTTGAAACCTGAGTCATAGATTGAATGGAGTTTTGTAAAGTATTAATTTCTTGCTGAAGAAAAATAATCAATGTTATTAGCAAGGTGCTACCTAACTTTTTTTGCAGCACTTGCCCAGTTGGACAAGCAAATTAAGATATGGCTGAAAATCGCTTGCCTGGAAGTGAATTTCACTTGCCCCCCTCAAGAGAATTCAAGTAAAACAATTGGATCTTTCGTTTATATCGCAATGACAAGCTTATATTTCAAGGCCTAGATTAGATTGACCTATTTTCTTCCCCAATAAATGTGTGGTTCTTTTTTTCCCTTTTTTTTTGGGGGGGGGGGCGGTTGCCAAAGTCGGGCAAGTAGCTTTTGCTCTTGCTAAAAATACTTGCTCGGCCAGAGTCCTCAACTGTACTAGTACCATACAGCATAATAACCCAGTAACGGCAATGGGCGGTGTTGTAAGGTTGTGTGTTTGTTGTAGATGCAGGGTTGTGATAGCATTCATGCAGAACTTATCACCCACTTAGTCATCCAGAGAAGTAAACAAATGTACATCCATACACATTCCACTGGTGCTAGAATAAAAATTCACTTCTTTTTATAAAATATATACCCATGTTTTAATGCCTGTCCATTTTTGTGTTATCTGGAATTGTGTGTATATTGATACTCTGTACAAAAAGGTTGTTCTTCACAACCCGAAGGCTTGCCAAACTTGCCTAAGACTTGCCTGACAAAGCGCTAAGAAATGCATCCATAGTGGATTCCAAGTACTGTTTTAAAATGGTATAAAATGGTTTGGTTGGCCTATTGATTGACCCTCTAATATTGGCTCAATCTGATTTTTGTAAAAACTCTTTCACATATAAGAAAAATCAACAGAAATATTTTAAAATGTGGTATTTAAGAGTCATTTGAAACCTTTCCTCAAGTCATTATTTTCCAATAGACAGTAATTTAGTCATAGTGAATTTCTGTGGATTTTTTTTTTATTTCAAAGGTCTTGGCTAGTTTGAGGCCAACATTTTGGTCTCATATTTCATATAGAATATACAAAACAAAAGTAAAAAAAAAACAAAACAAAAATTCCTGACAGATAGACACTGTTTAATCACTGTTTAAAGCCAGTGTATAGTTTTGGTAAAGATTAAAGAAATGTGAATTTTGGGGATATATACCATGACATATAGTTTGTATACACATTTCAAGATCATAGCATAATTTTCTACGAGCGAATTCTTTTGAAAATTTGAATTTGACCGTTAAATCGCATTTAGCGCCCTCTCTTGGTTATAACAATATTTTGCTTCTTATTGGGCATATACAAAATTATTTCCAAGATTTTATTAAAGCATGCTAAAAAGGAATACATAAAGAATAAATTCTGACATTTTCATCCAATTCTGTTCATGAGAAGCTGTCCTTTATCAAGAAAGAAAATATTGAATTTGTGTCGGGGGCTACGACTCTAAAATATTTTTCACACTTTAGGTTATAACTTTTCCAAAACTTGTTAATTTTTCGTACAATCTTTTGTACAACATGTTCATGATATCATGATTCTTTTTAAGTAGATTTGAAGACAAAATTTGGCGATAAAAATATTGGCTTTTACCAAAACTGTACTTGGGCTTTAGAAACTGTTTAAAAACTGGTATTTTGGGGCAACCTAACAACTTTATTTATTCTTGGCCTTTACAGGTTAAAGTGTCTGTATGACATACTGGGAGTTTTCATTACCACCTTGACCAGATTATTAATTGAGCTGAAAGTTACTTCCTTGAATGTATTTCATTGTATCCAGTCAACTCTGGTATTTCCCTTGCCTATATATACAGAAAGGTTCATTGATTAATCAAAAGCTGTAAGTTTTCCAATGTTTTTTCCTTTAATTTTCAAACAGAATGCCTATACAGCTGTAGACTAGTGAACTCTGAAATTTACTAATTACCAGTAGTGCAAATGTAAAAAAAGCGGCAAGATTTTTCATCAAATTAAAATACCAGTGTTGCTAATACATGGTGCACCAGGAAAATAAATATGTTAAGTCATCTTGTTATTTAGAAAAATAGAACTCTAGCGAGAGCGAGAACCACTATACCACGGCTCCTCCACATGGATGGTTTCTTCCTTCCCATATGCTTGCAAGTACATGTACAACATCTTCAGAGTTTGACCAGTCTCTGAGAGTATTGAGCTACAGGGTGCTACAAGAAGTTTTGTCATTTTTTTAATCACTTGCCAGAACAAAAGTTTTTCTTGTCAAAATTGATGGCCGATGCCAATTTGCATATAGAGCAGAAAACTAGTTTAAATCTTTTGCTTGCCCTATTGGGCAAGTCACAATTTTAATTACTTGCTCGACAGCTAAGTTTTGTTGCCCCGGGCATGCGGCCAAGTGGGTTTGTAGCACCCTGCTATATTAAAACAGACAAAAATGTAGCTCTGAATGGCATGTAATTCCGTTACCGCCCATGTGGAATTGTCCTACTGCATAATTCAATCAAAAATCCAATGATTTGGGTGTTTTGGCGTGCATTTTGAGAATGTTTCCATTGTCTTAGAAATCATCGTTATCATTGGGTATAAACGCTAGAGCGGAAATGACCGATGGTACTGAGTTCCTTCTGTTCCTTCCTTGCTTCCTATCCTACATGTATCTCACTGTGAGCAGAATGGACAAAGGCCTGGGACAAAGTATACAACCTCCAGTCAAGCATTAACGATGGCTTGATGGACACAAAAGAAATTTCCATCCTTCTTATTATGTGGAAAATTGTTGTACGAGAGTCGCATCTGACCTTGGACTTCCTTTTGTGATCATGAAGCTCTTCTTAACGCTTGAATGGAGTTGTCCACTTTTTCCCAGTCATTTGTCCCTTCTGCTCACAGTGTCTCCCAGTATATTTTGGGCAGGTTGGAGCTGCTGATGTTTGTACACAAAACCCTGGAGGGATATGATGCAAAGGGGGTGTTGCTACATGTACATGTAGTATAGACCAATGAAAAGCCAGTTTACAATGAGATTCAAATTTTTGCATGTTTCTTGCTAATGTGCGTAGTCGCATGTTCTTGGTATTCCTTATAAGCTTGTTACTTTTTAACAATTGAACTCCAGTACTTGGAATCCAGATTGCGTATAATACTTTTTTCAACGTTGGGTAAGCCTCTGGCAAGCTTTTGGGCCATTACTAACAACCACTTTGTATAAAGAACTCACAAATTTGCATCTAAAAATAGTAAACTCGCCTTTTCGGTTTGGCTGTCGATTTTTATGCTAGTTTAATAAACGAAGGGGCTTCAGGAATGCATGTCTATAGAATATCTCTGCACTGACATAGCAGCGCACTGGCTTGAAAGCTAAACCAAAGATTAGAAAGTGCTTTTGCTCCTCTATGGAAGCCCCCCCCCCCATATTTTTTGGCTGCTTCTTCTGGCAACTGATTGCAAGTTGCACGTCAACGGTTTATAAGAATGACATCTCCCTCAGTGCTCTTGTGTACATTTTCATTTATGAGTGGTGATTTGTCAAGCAACCAACAATTCGATGTGACTTTTGAAAGGAGGAACATGACCTTGTTATGGTCTCTTACGAGTGATGTTCTTCCTAAAAACATGAACAATTACAACTTTTCTGTGCTAAATGACTGACAAACCAATACATATGTAGGCATGCACGTAGAGTCAAATGTGTCTACATTGTACAATGGCCATTGAAGGTAAACAAAAAAAAATGACCAAGTGCTGTAAACAGAGGGGACCTCTATTTTCATCTGTAGGAGGCTACTGTTGATAGGTGGCCACTATAGACAGGTGGCCTCTATAAAGACAGGTGGCCTCTATAAAGACAGGTTTAACTGCATCTTGTTCGGGTTGTCAAAGGTTGTCTAACTTTCTGTGTTGATCCATGTAGAATACAGGAAGATTATAACATTATGTACACTTCTATATACGCCATGTACCGAATGTAGAATGTATGTCAGCATTTTTTTTCAGTCGTTTCTTTCCTTTTCCTCATTTCTCTTCTGTGACCTCTTTGTGTGTCTTGATAATAGCTCTTGTATCTGTATTGTTTGCACAAAGATATCCATGTCTCCTTCTTATTTCCTTGTTGCATGAATGTTTACTATTGTAACAAGTGAAGGAACAAAATTGAGTTCATTATGGAATGGAGGAAAGAAACAAAATTGTGAAGATTATTCAAACTTGGATGAAAAATGAAAGATTTCCTTTTTTTCTGCTTGTTGATCAAGTGAAACTGTCTTTGGGTCTGGCAGCTTTGTGGCAGCACATTTTTACAATTCACTTTCGATCATTTTCCTTTAAAGTTTCTGTTTTGCTTTTCCATAGTTAGTTTCTACCAGTGTGGACAGCTTTAACTGTTTGATTGTTTCATTCAGTTGATAGCTAAATGTTTACTGTAATTCAGAGATGTTGAAATGGCTAACTTTGCTTCAAATATTAGCAGATATTGTGTGATGGATTTAAGAATATTACCCACTACCATGATAGATTGCCTGTACACAGTGTAATTTAATAGGTGGTCAGCTAGGACTTTGGGTTCAGAAGCAGATTGCACAGCAAATTATCCATGACATTTTGGTATGGTTGAGCTCCTTTTGATAATAGTCATAATGTTCCACCAACTTGCAAGATACATTTCATTTTACGTTAGAACGTACAGTGCAAATGTCCAAGATATTATACTATGTTCCATATCATTCAAATGGACTTAATAAATTGTAATTTTGATACCATTTCATTCGTATGAATTGACGTCAGCTTTCCTAAATAATGTTGACACATTGGGTAGACCCTTTTATAAGAAGATTAGAAAATTCTGAACATATAAAATGCAGCAGAATACATGCATGTAGCTGGTATGCTTGCTTTTATCCATAGTACAGTACGTGCTATTTTCGAGACCTCTCCAAAAACCGTGTTCACATTTCAAAAATACTTGTGAATACAAGGCATCAGATCACATGTAGTGCTCACGGGGTTTATATTTTCACATTTCAGTCATTAAAATTGTTCGCAGCATGGGAACTTTGTAATTGTACTTAGGACCAGGATGCTTGTTGTTGAGAGAACTTTGGACATGTACAAACTGTAAAGTGATATTGTCTTCTATGAAGTTATTTTGCTAATAATAGCCCTGAAAATGTAAATGATAAAAGGTAAAATTTTACCATTTACTATTTTGACATCAAGTTAGGTCATATAGTAGCTTAAGAGGGATTATTTACGTTATGAAACATAATATTATATTAATTAATTTCTGTAATTTGTTTCATCTTTGCAGATACCATTTGTTGGATGGTGTGAACGCACCCTTCCCGCCATCACATCAGGGAGACAATCAACCAAGGGCGACGCCCACAAGGCTGAGAGAGGGATCTAGATCAGGGACCCCTCTGACAAGATGCCACCACCACCCCCGCCGCCCCCACCGGGGCCCCCGCCCCCGCCCACTTTGAGCCAAGCCAACACAACGCCCCCTAAGTTAAACAAAAAAGAGGAGAAATCTAGAGGGGCTCTACTAGGGGATATTCATAAAGGAATGAAGCTAAAGAAAGTCACAACAGTGGATAAGAGCAAGCCTGTGTTAGGTAACAAAAAACACTTGATAGTGTTGATTTGAATTGTGATTAATAAACATCTTTTTTTAAGTGTTTTATTTTTTTTAAGTGGTTCCATATTTATATGTATAATGGACAGTCAAACCTGTCTTCGCAGCCGCCTGTCTACTGCAGTTGTCACTTAAATTGGTTCCCTCCAGATGAAAATGTGCATATATACAAAATATGCCTCAAGAAGTCACGCGTCTACAAGAGTTACAGATTTTTATATTTTCTTGACGTCCACTTAAGACAGGTTTGACTGTTTATATCTACCTGTATACATGTACACTGTCTGCAGGTAGAAAATGTTTGAAAGTCTTTTTTTGTTACCCACATGAGGAGACTTTTTAGATAATAGAAATTAATGTAGCTCAAGTTCATGCAAAGTCTACATTCATATAACATTGAAATATATTAAGGCATTTTGCTCAGTCATTCAGTGAGGAAGTAAACATCAAAAGGACAAAAGAACACAGATCTTTTGTAAAGTTGGGAGCTTCATTTATCAAGTCAATGATAAAAGGCTCATTGTACTTCAGTACTTCTTTAACCTCTAGAGGTCTTCAATTAAAAGGAGAATGTAATTTCCAAACAGTGCAAGTCAGAATAGTTTGCGAACTGTTATCACTATATGATGCCTGGATCCAGCAATCTATCTGATCAGTTTCATGGGGATGATAGGTAACTAAAATATTTTGACTTGCGCCATATTTCCCAACATATTTTTTCTCCATCTCTTGAAGGACCGTCCAAGCCCAGCGGAGGAGGCGGTGGAGGAGGGGGAGGAGGTGGAGGAGGAGGAGGAGGTGGAGGAGGATATGGAGGAGGAGGAGGTGGAGGTTTCGGAGGAGGAGGAGGAGGAGGACTGGGAGGTTTATTTGCAGGTGGAATGCCTAAATTGAGGTCAGCAGGAGGCCCTCGACCAGGAGGAGGAGGAGGAGGTAGTTCAGGTAAGATTCGTTCGATAAAGCATCAGACTAGAGGGTGTTGCTAGAAAGTTGCAATTGATGGCAAATCAACTGCAAATCAGTTGCAGAATGGAATGTGTACTTTCATTCTCGCACCTACCCCGCACCTAAGTACTGCGTTTTTTAAGAGATGGGGTTATGGAGATTAATTGATGACAAATCAACTGTAAAACAGTTGCAAAATGAAATGTGCATTTTCATTCTTGCACCTATTTAGTACACAATGTACTGCATTTTTTAAGAGATGCAGGTTATGGAGATTAATTTCTCCTTTTCCACACCCTGGTAGCCCTCTCAAACCAACTGCAGGTCTTTATGTCATCTTATGCCGAATTCTTGTATCTTTGTATCTTTTACTTTAATAAATTGTAACTGTTATGAATTTGCCAAATAAATAATAATGAGAATAAGAATAACAATTATAGAGGTAGCCATGTGACAAACAAATGTAACTTGCAATTGAATGCAACTTTCTAGCAACGCTCCAAAAGATAGACCTTTTTATTTGTTGTCCAATACATGTATTGTTTTCATAAAAGGGAGGATGGGTCAGTCAGAATTAAAAAAAGGTAGAATTATGTTAACTGTTTTTTTTTCAGGAAAATTGAACTTAGAAGGCAATAAGAGGCAAGAAATTAAAAAAAGTTCTCTTTTCCAGTTCCATTTCAGTAGCCTTAATTGACAATGACCAAATATTTTTCATTATGCATCAAATGCAGATAGTGTATCATAAAGTATTCTTAAAGCTCAAGTAAGATTTTGGTAAAAGTGAATGTTTTTGTCCCGCAATTTTGTCTTCCAATCTAAAATAAGATGAATTATAGTATTATTAATATATCGCACAAAAGATTGTATGAAAAATGAATGAGTTTTGCTAAAACTAAAACTAAAAAAAATATACACAAACACTGATCAGTTATTATATTGGGATATTATATAATTAGTTATTATTATATTTATTATATAGATAATAGACTAGTATCACAATATTACATGTACAATTATTTGCATGTTTGAATTAAAATTTGAAGATAGGAGCACTTGTTGAGCTTTGATTTTTTTTTTCATTTGTTTGAGCAATTACGTTTTTTGTGTTACTTTTGTTATCGGGAATCGCAAAGCCCCAGAATTTATCAGATTATTTATACTTTGATGTTTGTTGCATTGGAAAATTAGATTTTACAAATTTGTATCTTTCTTATTAGATTTTTGATTTTTTCTGTAAAAATCTTTTTTTTAATGGTCATTTTAGATTAGTAGTCCAGCCCAACATGAACATTTTCCTGTCATTCCCCAAATCACGCAGCATCCATTGCGATAAATTCATTATCAACGGGACATGAGGTGTATACTACGAAAGAAATGCCAAAAAATATTACAGATTTTAAGGCTCATTTTTACATTGAAAAAAAAAGAGATTTTCACTACCAATTTCAGAAACAAACAATCGTTAAGTATGTCATTAACCATTAATGAATCAGACAGCTGTGATTCATGTATAATGTCTAATTTTAAATGGGGAAACTTGGTTAAAGTTGCAAAGACTTTAGACAAATTGTATTTCCTAAATTTTATATTTCTTTCAAAAATTTATTGAAAACGAGAGGTAGATACAATTACTGATTCTATGCTCAAATTCTTGTTATTTCTTTTTTTTTTCTTCTCACAATTAAAATCTTATCAAGATTCTGCTAGGATCGAAAGCTCTTTTTTGCTTCAATTAAGAAATCCTGTGGAGTATTTAGATATCAATGGAATTACAATGTACCGACCAAAAACATTAATATCACAAAGTTATTACTGGGTATATATTGCACTGGAGAATGACTCAGATTAGATACTAAAGTGAGCATGCATTCTTTCTCTTTGCTCTCTCCAGCACATTCAAGTGCACCTTCATTACATGCACCCACATCTAACCATGTTAATCACAGCGGGAGTGCGCCCTCAACGTCGCCTCAGCCGCCCAGACACAAGTTTGGTGATGGTGGACCACGAGACAAGCCCAGCGTAGGATCTCACAGTTCACGACCATTACCCCCACCCGGCGGGGGCTCACGGCCTCTGCCTAACCACCCCCCACAGAACACTCATAACCCGGTGTCGGCTAGAATAAGTAATAGAGGCAGCAGCAACGGGCACGGGGCGGATAACAGAGCACCGCCGCCCCCTCCCCCAGGTGGTAACAGACCCCGACCCCCATCATCAACCGGCTTTCCCCCGCCACCCCCACAAGCAAATAGCTTCCCCCCTCCACCCCCATCATCAATATCATCAAAACCTTCAAATAATTTACCACCACCCCCTCCCACGTCATCTATACCCCAGAGGAATAATAGGGGAGCGCCCCCGCCCCCGAGGAGAGATCCCCCTCGGGGGTCGATGGCCCCTCCCCCGCCACCCCAAGGGAGGCCAGATAATAAACTATCCAATGGCCCTAGTCCAGGTCTGCCACCAGCACCTCCTTCGAGGCAACCCCCCGGCAACAGGCCGCCCCCGCCTCCACGGGATAGCCCCAGACCGGGAACCGCGCCACCACCACCTCCGCCTTCCAGGAGCCAAGGCCGGCCGACGTCCACATCGTCGAGCTTATCGTCGTCGGGAAGGGCGCCACCACCGCCGCCGAATAGAACGTCTACAGGATCATCAAGTGCCCCTCCGCCTCCATCCAGGGAAAAGGCTCCGAGGCCGCCGTCAATAGTGGGGCAGGGACCGCCCCCACCACCACCATCAAGAACACCCAGGAGTCCCCCTGTCAGGGATTCAGGAATCATGAATGGTACCGGTAAGTACCTCACATCATCATTTTTAACATATTTTTAATCTGTATGATTATTAGTAAGTCAGTCACAGGTGCCAGCCCTAAAAACATACTCTGAGCCTATTACCCTTTACTAGTGGGTTCAAATTCTATGGATATTTGTAATTATTTGAAACACAATAACGCTATTCTGTATGCACGTGTCTTCTCAGATAATGTTCATTACCCGCTGGCTTTACATTCGAGAAGACAAGATGTAAGGTATGATGCCTTCATGTATTACAAGCAAATATTAAGAACATTTCTTGCAACTCATGCCAGTCGATAATGAAAGCCTTTCCGAAGAGACAGGTGTAATGCATCTTTCAAGTTGAATTCATTCTTTTTGGTACTGGTTTATCAAGTGAAAGATGAATGAAAAAGTGAGATACACTGTTTCAGGTTGGCACCTCAGGTACTTCATGGCATAGTGTGCAAGTGTCAGCCATCACACAATTCCAGGGATGCTAATAAAAATCATGTCTTTCCTCAATTACGTTTGTATAAGGGGTACCAAACTTCAAAGTGGTAGGTTTGAAAACATTCAATGGAAATCAAGTAGATATTCTATGCAATTTTTATCAGATGTGTCACCATTGACAAAAAGAATTCTGTTCTGGTAAACGATGCCCATAAATAGACAATACATCTGTACAATTGAATGTTTTCTGTGCGGACAAGTGCAATGCATTGTGGTGTATGACATTTATTTTGAAAGTTGTGTACCCCTACAGAAGGAATGGTACACTATAAAGCAGAAAGGACAAAGGCTTTTGGACAAAGTAAATAAGTAAATTCATTCAAGCATTCACAGTAGGGACATGGACACAAAAGAAGTTTCTACCCTTCTTGTTACAGTCACTGTTCGGACTTTCTTTTGTGATCATGAAGCTATTGTGAATGCTTGAATAGCATGATTTTGCTTCTCGTGCGCTGTACATGTAAGTGTCTTTTTATGACGATTTTCCAATAATGCAGTATACACATCTGAGGAAGAAATATAAAAAAAAAAAACCTTTTAGACCACTTATACACACTTTGTGATCTAGCACTGTTGTCGAAAGACAAGTGGTTTTATGATAGTGCTCTTTAAAAATTCTGGATGACGTCATTACTACAGAACATGTATCCTGTACTTGTCTTTCTTTTGAAGTAGTACAGTACATGTATATCTGAGGAAGAAACATTTGAAAAGACAACCCTTCAAACTACTTTCAAACACTTTGTGAGAGCACTGTTGTGAAAAGACGGATTCAACTGGTTTTATTGTACTGTTTTTTTCCATATTCTGGATGACGTCATTAGTACATGTACATGTGCATGTGTCTTTCCTTTGATAATTTTAAAGGAATGCAGTGTATCTGAGGAAGAAATACATGAATTTGAAGAGACAACCCTTTTGACCGCTTTGACATGTACTTGCTGACAGCACTGGTGTCAAAAGACAGATAACATTAATAATTTTTTATACAGCGCTTATCCGTCGCTTGAGGAAAGTCCTTAAGCGCTTAGAAAGAAGGATGAATGGAGATATATAGAAATACTCATATTTTGGCCCTATTCATGGATAATGGAATATAAAGGTAATAAGGTAATAAGAATTTAAGGATAATGGGAATTAACGGGTTGGTAATATTATCAAACAGGTTTGTTGTAAGAAATAAAAAAAAAAGAATCAACGGTTCAAACTCTAGATCCAAACTTAATCTTAAGACGCTACCAAACACATTATAAACAGAGAATCACCGAACAAAACGATAGGTTTTTAACAAAGTCTTAAAAGATTCTGTTGAATTCGCCTCCTTTTAATAGCTGCATGTAGATGTACCAGTATCAGTTAATAGTCCTGTGGGAATTCACCTTGAAGCATGGACAAGATTTCCTTGTTTCCCATGCACATCCCCACAACAAGCCATCAATAATATGCTGGCGGTGTAAAGCATGCCAGAAATAACATACACCATCATGACATTTTGATACATCAACTGTGCTTTTGTAGGTAATTCTATATGAGGAAATATGCAATTTGAAAGTATCGCTATTTGCCATTTCAGCGCTCGGCACAATGTCAGTGTCAAAGTTTAATGTATGGACAGGTGACAGTGTTAGTGTTGAACCATGAACAACCATGATTAACATGGCAATTGTTATCATTTTAAGAGGGTTATGTGTCGAGGTAAAACATAACTCAATTAAGGTTAAAATTGTCAAAAGTTTGTTAGAGAGATTTACAGTATTGATCAAAATAAGGTGAACAGGGGCCGATTGCTCGAAATGGTTTTAGCTATCCTCTTCATGCTAAGACGTCTGGACTTCTTGTGGCATCCTCGTAACATAGACATTTGCGTTGATATGACTATGTTAAGAGGGTGACACAAGAACTTAAGACAAGAACTTAAGAACTTAAGAACACAAGAACTTAAGACGCCTTAGCATGAAAAGGATAGCTAAGATTGTTTCGAGCAATCGGCCCCAGATTCCCACTGTCCTACCAAGGTCTTTGTATTAAACGCATGCACTTTCGTTCAATTCTATTCGCATTTCTAGTTCGATCAATACTGTACATAGCCCTGTCTGCGAGAAAATGTATTAAGTGCATGAGAATGGTAATTTATCTAGTTGCAGGGATGCCAACCATCCCAGAATATGCATGAGGTCAAAATAAAAATGTGAATAGAGTAATAGCTGGACAAATGTGACAGAAGCTTTTGGCATCTTGATAAAATGGTTTTTACTCTTTCCTTTCAACACATATCATTAAATTTCCTTGAGCAAAAAATATTATGCACATTGTGCTGCAATCAACCCAGGTGAGGTGAAAAAGTACCAACTTGTGGGATGAAATTCCTTGAATTCAGTGATTGCCAAATGGTAGCCACGAGAGCAAATGTTATGTATTAAAAATAATTGACAATGTTCAGTGATTGTAGGTTCATGATACACTCAAACACTCAATTGTTATGAAATCGTTTTATTGATATAAAAATACATCACATGCATATTGGCATCTCTGCTAGATGCTATGATTTCTTTAAAAAAATACAGAGTATATTGGATTCACATTGGAATGCTTAGTGTACCTGGCTAATTAAACTGTTGATTCATTTGGGCACATCGTGTACATTTGTACTTTGGAACCAATTTTTTTTTCCTCTCAATTTGCTCATCTTCGGACCATGACCTCTAAAACGTTGTTTCTTCGTTGATAAGAGTTGTGCAACTACCTTAATAGTAAATACGCCTAGTTACATGCTGGTTTAAAGTGTGCATAGTAAACTTGATGGCCAGCAGTATATGTGTATAAAGACACTAAAATGATCTTTTTAGGTAGCTCTTTACTGTGCACTTTATCAAGAAAGAGATTTATTTCCAATTACATGCCTTGTTGATCAAGAAAATTCTTGTCCTGACTAGTGAGAACGTAGCTTTTCATAGATCTTCTTCATTTGATCCTTCGTGCCCATTTTTCTTAAAATGACCCAAAATCCTGTGTAATTTCTCCCATGAAATGGAGCTGATTTATGTGAAATTTGTGCTTGATGATGAGAACCAGAAATCCTGGACAGAAGGCACTAATTATCTCTTCAATCGTATCTCCTGAATGTTTTTAAACACTGATGAAAACTTGATAAACAACTTTTTAGAATGCTTCTAAATCTATCTATTGTGCCTTCTTTCACCCAAGTCTTTCATAGTTCCCAATACAAAAAAGTTTAAGCTTCCTCTATTAAAGAAAACTGGATCACAAGTTTGTCGACAAATTATTTCAGAAGATCTACAGAATCCCAAGTTTCAGCATTCATAACTTTAAAGTCATTGATTAATTGCCTTGGCATGTGTTGTGATACACCTTTCTCTGTATACAAATGATTTGATGTAATTTTAGTACATTTTCTGTAGAATAGGTCTGTACTGATGATTATTGTTATGTCATGGTTTAAATCTGTAATTACTTTTAATAATCTTTAACTACTCCCTGTATTGTATCAACACAAAGTTCTGGCTAAACCATGATTTAAACAGCAAGGTCTGAAAGTATCACAAATCACATGGGTTTGTCTAGCAATCTTCAAAAGACGGATGGAAATTACCCAACTAAGCTTGGCCGTCTGCGGAAGACATGCTCAGTGCAGATGTGATCTTTGTTGCCCCTAGCAACGTCAAGCAAAGGGAGTCTTTGTGAGGAAGTGAGACGAGGAGTGGCGTCTGGGCGGCCCTCTATTTTTGGGAGATATTCGTCGTGGTCCGGGAACTCTGCCTTCTTCCTTCAGCGGCAGTCTGAGAGGAAAGAATTAATAAGGGTTTGGAAAACCCCGTTTTGCTTGTGAGTACTTTTGTAGAGCACTGTTGTGTAGACAGAGAGGGAAAGGGGAAAGAGGAGGGGATCAAGGGAAATATATAGATACATGGACACTGCAGAATAGGAGAGAGAGAGAGAGGGGGTGTTGGAATGGAAACCCCTATTTTGCTTGAGTACTGTTTGTAGAGCACTGTTAGGGCGACAGAGAGGAAAGGGGATAGAGGAGGGTGTCTCAGGGAATTTATAGATGATATGTCGGAGAGAGAGAGAGAGAGAAGGGGGGGGGGGGTCTAGGGCTGGAAAACCCTGTTTTGCTTGTAAGTTCTTACAGGTGTATGTGGAGCACTGTTTTGGAAACAGAGAGGGAAGGGGAAAGAGGAGAGGGAACGTTATATATGATACATGTAAGTAGATTGGAAGAGAGGAGAGATAGAGAGAGAGACAAATGTAATAAAAATGCAAAGAACATAGGCAACACTTTGTTCAGAGTATGGAGACAGATATAAAATGGAGAATGACAAGGAAAAAATGCAAGAGGAAAGTAAGTTTTTCAAGCATTTAAAAGAGAAAATTGAAATGAGTTAACATAGACTATCAATTCATTTAGAATTAATGTGAAACTGACAATAGAAACTGCCACATTAAATTTTTTTTTTGTAATGCTCTTTATCACCAATTATTCCCAGTATGCAAGGGAGGAATTGTATGGAATATGAAACTTGTCTGTCATTTGTTCGAATGTTCTTATTGTAGCGTTCATGTCCTAAATCTTCTTATTGCTTTAATTGTATTTTATAAAGTGTAGAATGCAAAATCTCACCCCACCTAAAAGCAGTGCAACTAAAATGATATTTATTTTAAAGTTAAGTAATGTAATATTGCTTGAAGGTTTCACTTGTGGAAGAATGATGAGAATAATGCTTCACGGTACAACAACTTATTTTTCTTGGAAATGTGAGTGGTCCTGAAAAGGACTTACCCACTCTCGACGTTTCGATGAGCATGTTCTCATCGTTTTAAGTAATGTACTTACAAAAGAGCACACACATTAAACACTATTTTTTCATTTAATTTTATCAGTGTCTTTATGAATAGTGTAAAAGACCCCTGTGTTATGTTGGTAATTGTGAAGTGTGCTTGATGAATTATGGTGTAAAAGCACTAACATTGCTGTATTAGTGTACATGCAGTAATGCACTCACCAGAAACATCTTTTCCAGACACCTCAAAATTAGATTTAAAATTTCTTCAGTGCAGGATGATCTTATGAATATGATATTGAATTTTCCCCCTTGAACATGTAGTATACAATCATAGATTGTTTTATTAGCAGATATGGGTTTTGCACATCACATTGTTGATGTGGATGGTGCAAGAAAATTGCAATTCATTGTTAATTACATGTAGGCCTGCATTTAAAACTCAACACACTTTGGTCATGGGCCATTTTTATGCACCTAGATCAGTAATGACAAGTAATATCAAATCACTCAACCTCCGTAATACCAAATCACTCAACCTTTTTAAGAAACACCTCAAAACCCATTTTTATAATTCCTAATGTAGCTAAATATATGTCTTTTTAAGCAGCGCTTTGTATCCTCTGGAAAAAGCGCTATATAAATTCAATTATTAAGAATTTTGGCAAAAACTATCTGATGAAAATAGAAAAATGTGGACAGGTTATACATTCACAAATCAAATGAACAAAAAATCTGACGTTTTGGATAATTAACATTTTATTTTAAAGAAAAAACTGATGGCAAAAACTATGTAAATAAAAAGAAAATAAACAAAAATCAACAAAAAGTATGGACATATTACTAATGCACCAAAAGAGAGAAGAAAAAAAAAAATTAGTCACATTTAAATACTTATTATTTTATGTTATTTTTCATCCCTATTCTTGACCCTTTGACTGAAAAGATACAAGAAATTAATTTCAAGAGTGAGGTTCAGTGTACAAATTATATAAGAAAAAGTGCATGGATAAGAATATGTATCGTAGCTTATCATGCATGTACCTGGAAAACGTATTACTTCCACAAACATGATTTTATTGAAAGTTTCTCCTCAGAAATTTAATTAATCTCGGGCTATGCATGCTTGTTAGGAAAATTCTGTGCAAGGGAGAGTAGATATTCTAACAGATGTGCGCAGAGGAGTTTTTCAGACATGCATATTTTCTACTATCTTGAGTAGGTGTATAATGATTTTCTGATTAAAATATTAATTTATGAAAAATTAATTTATAAATTCAATACATTAAGTTTATCATACATTGTGTTTTTTTTTTATTTAAACAAAATCATCAGTGTTTTCTGTGTTAAAAAGAACAATTATATATGTCAGGATATGTCCCCTCAGCAATTTTACGGAAATGAATAAAGATGAAATAGTGCTTTTTTAATTAGAAGTAAACAATGAATAGTTTTTAAAATCATGATTCAATTTTAAAGTTCCTATGAATTATTTTAAGTAATTTTTCAAAATGAACCTATGATTACAACAATTTAGACAGGAATAATGAAGGGGGGGGGGGGGTATTCAACACTCCCCACCCTTTGGTCATAAGATCTCCAAAACCTGGGTAAAATTGTGGTTGAAATACATTGTACCAAATAGGAAGATCACATTTTTATATTTTTATTGATGAGAATAGGGCAGTGGATGAATTCACAGTCCGTAAATAGCTCAACAATATAGACAATTTTAAGCCTTCAGTCCTCCATGAAATTAGCATTGAATGGAGGCTTTAAAGCTTACCATTGGACTTGAATTCAAGTCGATGCTCTTATTTATAAATGGGAACTTCACCCTGTGTTGTCAATAAATGAAGAAAAATAAGATGAACAAATTGTTAAAATTTTAGCTAAATGGGATAATCTGTTAAAAAGTAACAAATTTTCAAAGTCACAGAGATAGTACGATTCCTATTGCTGATGGGGATTCATGCGATCGGCAACAGAATTATGTTGGACAGCTCCTCATTGAGATTGAGCTGCATACAAAATTTGCCATTTTCTTCGTTTTTTTTCAGAAAAGTTAACACAATGTTGGTTTTCTACTTGAGTACAGCATTACTTTATTGATTCAGCATGTATTTGAGAAGTATCATGTTGAATCTTTACTTTAAATTTTGCATTGATCACTTTCTATGTACAAAGGGAATGAAGAGTTGTCCGACATGAAGTGACAGATTCCATCAATATTGCCGATTACATGAATCGCTGAAAGCATAATTAAGCCCCCTTCACTGACGAGGATTATGATATCATTGAGAATTTTCATAGTTTGTTTTATTTTTTATATCTGATTGTTATTCATTCAAAGAGATCTTATTGATTTCAGGGGTTGGTTCCCCTTAATAAGGAATATGAATCTGCCAAGAGAAAAGCCTTGAATGATTGCCCATAATATACAATCTTGTGTCAAAGAGGCAATGTCAATGGATAGTTTGATAAAAAGAAATCAAATTAAAAGAGTTAACAATGCCTCTATTTGACTGTGTACTCCAATCAAACTCTGCAAGTATGTATGTCAAATGTACACAGTTTGTAGAAAGAAAAGATTGAAGTAAATAGTGAAGGAAGAGACAAATATAGTTAATTGATAGATACAGAACTAGGTAAATTATAAATTACTGAATATGAATTAATAAATAAACAAATAATGAAATGAAACAAAAGAAGAATGAAAAGAAAAAAATAGAAGAAAGACAAAATGACTGAAATAAAGGAAGAATTATAGGAAGAAATAAAAGAAGAGGGATTGGAAGAAATAGAGATAAAGTAGGAATGATGAGTAAAGAAAGATGAGTAAAGAAAGATGAGTATAATAAAGAAGAAAGAAAGAAGAAATAAAGAAGTAGATATAATGTCTAGACCTTATAACTTTTAAATAAACTTCATTTTTACCCCATTTACATGTATTGTACCCCACTACCTGAAATTTATTATTTTTTTGTTTAATATGTCATTTATTGTATACCCAGACATTTGATTGTTTTGACCAGAACTGCTTTTACCTTTGCAAAACTGTAATGATTTTAACTAGAGAGGGGGCAATTCATCTTTCAGATTGTCTGCAAGTTGCAAAAGTTTTCCACTTCCTTGTGGTAGTATACAGATCTCTGAATTCGTGAACGGTACAAAAGTATATCAATGTGATTTGTTTCAGTCTTCTGACTTAATTTTCATGAGCAAGTCCAGCATGGCTGGTTATTAAAAAGTCTGTGGAATAGTTTTGATTGAGCTACAGACTGTAAAGCTGAAATTTTTTTGGGGGATCTATTTTTTTGCAAATTTCACGGTAATGAATTTCAGGGAATAATTTTTCTGGTATCACTATCACATTGCAATGTTCTATGCATTTTAGCAGGATTGCTATACAAAAGATGTTTTGTTTAGCAATTTCACATAGAACTGTACAGTAAAATGAATTGAAAATGTTTCCTCAATGTCTAAAACTGCTTTTCAAATATGAAAAGTAAAATTGTTCCCTGAATTCGCTTTATTTACAGTAATTATGCACAGTCTGTGCTGTACGGAAGACTCACCTGAAGCAAATGATTGGCATTTGCTGATCAACTGCAACTTGCAATTCATCAATTTTTTTTAGCAACACCCCTGAAATAGAATAACACCTGTCATGTTTTCTTACTATGAACTAAAAAAGAGATTTGAAAGGTCCTCTTTCTCAGTCATTGAAAACAGGTTGTTAAGTTGTTTTATAGCCGTAATTAGCTGCTAATGAGCCTTTCCCTTTTGGGTTCCTTGTAATGAAAATAGGTCATCGCATAGAGACCATTCACAATTCAGTTTGGATATATGGACTGGTTTGTAAAGCAAGTTATGCCTCTAATTATGTCCTGAGCTATTACTATTTAAGACTGGGGTTTTATTTTCTCAGGAATTTCATGACCATGACTTTGCTAAAATTTTCACTAAATAGAATGCCCATAGATTTGTGTATAAGAATCTTTCAAAGCGTGATTGTTACAACCTGCTAATGTGTGAAATTGTCTGAAATTCAATTAAATTCCTGTCTTTTGCAGAAGATATTGTAAAGATTTCTTCCATCAATAAGAAACATGAATTATTGAAAAGAGGGAATGATACCACCTCTGCCTGTTAGAAAAAAATGATAATAATATGATTAATACATAAAATTTATATAGCACTTAATTCCAATCAGGTTCCAAGTGCTTTACATAATGATGTATTCAATCCTTAAAAACCAATATAAGATATATATACACTGTAGATCAAATTAATAAAAAGTGCAAAATAATGATGATATTAGAATGAGATCAATCACCATTCTATATGGTATGCTTGTACATCATAGTGAGATGTAACACTTGTTGTTTGACACCATTTAAAAACACCGTCTAATTAACAGCTGTCATCTACATTTGAGTGTTGATGTCAGCTGGTGAAGATCCCATGTTCGTCCGCCCCTGCTCCTGCCGCAGTGTAGAGTCGCCCCCTGCAACACGTCAGTCTGTCCCCCATGCACTTCCTGTGTGCTAGTGACTATCGTGATGTCATAGCGAACTGATTGGTTTGATCTGTGCGTTTTGGATCCGTCGGAAGCGCTCGCTACAACTGTATTCTTGTGCGCTGCCACGCTCTACACAATGCTTGCTGCTCCTGCATGTGGACTTGTATAGTTCTGGCCTCTTCTGTTTCTTCTGTTGCAAGATTCAATTGTTCATCACCACCTCCTTGATACAGAACAATTGTTTATTTTCATCTCTTGGAGAATCACACCTTACTTGGAATTACTTCTGGGAAGGACATTTCAGACTTCCAACGAGAACAATTTGAGAGTGCATTATTTTGTGAGCAGGACAGCAAAGTGAGATTGCTTTGTGAGAAAAAGTGTGACATTGTTTATGAGGACTTAAGAATGTTTTCAGATATCTTCATGTAGTCTCATAGAATTATTGGATTTTTATCTTCATACTTGTGTTTTGTAGAAGGAATTCATTATACAGACACTCATTAGGAAGCTGTTCTTCTTGAAATTCTTAGACATATATTTCTTATTGCAGTTAATGATTTTTTCGAACGATTTAGAGATCTGAATTATTCTTGGATGTATAGCCATTTTCTCACGATCCTTCAGGAAAATCTTAGAAGAAATGGAAGGATCATTTATGTGGAGATTCAAGCAAGAGCTATCTCATCTACTTTTTTAAAATTGAGTACTGAATTATCGGAGGATAATTGTTAAATCATAAACCCTTGACTTTATCTTGTTGGAGCTTTCGAATCGGAGGAACAAATGTTAATAGAATAGCAGATGTATTATGGTTGCAGTTTCAGCTAATTTTTAAAGAGAATTCTGGAAATTCTGATTGTTTGTTTGATATCCACGATGGAAAGCTTGAAGGCGAGAGAAGGCTTGACGAGCACTAATCGTCGTTGGGGCTTTAACGGATATAATGGATATAACGTCTATAGCGCTGGCCAAAGTACTGGTTCTACTCCATGTAGTAGTAGCAGTAGTAGTAAAAGTAGTACAGGTAGATCAGGTACGTCTGTCAGACTGCAAAATCATGGTTGTTTGGTTTCCATATTATGCAACACAAGAAAAGCGTTGTAAGAACACCAAGGTTGTGTTTCATAAAGCCCCGCTCACATAGGGCCCCGGAAGCAACACGATTTACCCCGACTCGTTGTTCTGAGGCACGTAACTGTGAATTAACAAAGAGTCGGGGTGAATCGAGTTGCTTCCGGGGTCCTATGTGACCGGGGCTTTAGGCTGTTCATACAGGTCTTCGCAAGACTATGTGAATGACTAATTAATAACCTTTTCTCATGTGCGATTCAGCCCCATGTGTTTTCATTGAGTGCAGGAATAGGTCACAAGCCCTTTGTAGGATCGGGCGTAGATCTTAGAACTGGTTTTTGAACATGACCCAGTCTTGAATAAAACCGATTTCAAAGGTATCGTCTTTTCATGTACAGTCAAACCTGTCTACAGAGGCCACCCCAAGGGAAACATAAAAAGTGGCAACTGTAGACAGGTGGCCTCTCTAGACAGGTTCTTCAACATGCATTTTCACCTGGAGGGAATCAATTTAAGTGGCCACTATATACAGGTGGTCACTATAGACAGGTGGTCCCTATAGACCGTGGTTACTATAAACAGGTTTGACTGTATATTAATATATAGTTATGTTTTGATGCTCCATGTAGATTAGAATAAATCTTATTCATAACGGATGTTGTTTCAACACTTTTCTGGTATTGTTCAAAATGTAAGTGGAAATTTGGTGTTCATGAATGTCTTTTCTGCAGCTGCATTTGCATGCTCGATGCTCAATATTTCAAGAGCTTGATAGGGTAGAAATGAAACTGGATCCTTGAACTCCAAATTTGATCATAACAAATAGAATTAAACCTATTTATTGCAGCAGAATAGCAAGAAAATATATTAAAGGAGGTGGAGAATAATTTGTCAGTAAAACTAAACTCAACAAATTAAGGAAACCCCTTTCTCAAGATAACATTTTACGAATATGATTTGGCGGGAATTTCAAAATTCTTATCTGACTCATCTGCATGTAAAAATATGCAGTCCGAGTGAGTACTCATGAAATGAAAAAAAAAATAGAATTGGTTGTTGTTATTGTTCAAATCAAGATGGGCATGCATACAGTGTCAGTTTTCTCTGAAAACCATTAAAAAACTTTTAAGCCGTTCAAAGCAAAAATCTTCTTCTGGCATTCAGTGTAAGAATAAAGGATAACAACTTCAGGGAATAATTTTCTTGGCATCGCATCACAATTCGCTATCATTTTATGCTCATGATTGCTACACAAAGTAATTCTTTATTTAGCAACTTTTTCCCCGTAGAATGTTACAGTAAACTATTGAAAATATTTCCTCAACTTCTAAAAGTGCTTATCTAATTGGAAAAGTAGAATTTTTCTCTGAACTTTAATTCTCCATTTCCACAAAGTCCAGCTGTGAACTGCTGTATTCTTCTTAATTAGATTTCAAAATGACACTATAGACAATGGTACAGATGAGTCATTTTATTCACTGGTTCATCTTCAATAACATTTGGGGCGTTCGCACTACAAATTCAAAGTAACTTTGGATCTTGATCCGAACATCGATGTTATTCAGCCTGTGTTTGCACTAGAGAAGTGATTCAAATCGTGATCAAGATTTGGAGCGTAGAAGTAAAGCTTTCCTTGTATCAAAACAATTATTGCACCCATGTACTCACAAGGGGATTAATGATTACACCAATTTATAAATCATCCTCCCTTTCGCACAGCGATAGATCACACTCCAAGTCGTGATTTGGATCTTGATCCGAATCATCAGAAATTAGTGTCCGCACTACAAATTACAGCGAAGCTGACAATGATGTGAGGATCATGATGATTTGCCGTAGTGTGAACACCCCTATTGTGTCCAGATGGTTTCCTTTCATTCCAACAGTACCCCTGAAAGATTGACCCTGCCAGAAATCTGTGTAATGAAATCAATTACAAAATGAGAAATATTTCTGTCTTTTAGGCCAAGAAAATAAAATATTTTGAATGCCATCGAATAAATAATAGTAATAATAATAATGATAATAATAATAATAAAATAGTGTCATTTGGTTAAAAAATGTTTTTATTGTTTTTAATTTTGTATTCATTTTTAACAATTCTCATAATTCGTGAGGAATAAGACTTACCATTTTTTGTAAAAGGGAGTAAAAACTCATGGAACATTTGAAAATTACTTTTCAAGTTGTATAGTCTTGAACTTTTTAGTGATTTTACAATTGGAGTGAAATTAGAAATGGAATTAACAGATCAGGTCAGAACACTTTCAGACAGAGGATTGGCATTTAAGTTGTCATGAATCTTCATTTCTTAATTGATTTTTTTTTAAAACCCGAAACAAATGTGCATTCGTATGAAAAATGTTTGGCTGCAAAACCAGATAGGTCAAATTACAGTTGAATAGATATTGTCTAAAAGATGTGTTCCTTTTTAATCTGGTCAATATTAAAAAATTCGACCTAAATTCAAAATGGATAGATTTTTAATTAATGCATGGATAATATTATTACCAATATAAATGACTAGCAATATAAATATGAATGCATTGTTTTGATGTGTTTGTGGTATACATGTACATAATTTCTATCAGCTAATAAAAAGCACAGTATAAATATTTTGATAGTGGTGCTAAACTTTCATGCAGATTAATTGTCATACCACAGACTTTTAATGTATGTCACTGAACAGCTCCATGCAAATATATAGTTTTAGGTTGTTTTGATGAAATGTTATTTTAGAAGAAGAAAACAATTGAAATTGCAATATTTGATTGCAGCCCAAGTGAGCTAACAATAAAATGACCTTCATGTATGGATCAATAAATGCAATATTATGTACAAGCCTGCAGAGCAGATTTTTTTTTTCTGAGGGAGCTCAAAGTGTATTTGACAGTCTGGTACACCTCCCAACTTTAAAGTGCTATACTACAGAGAAAGAATATTTTAAAGAGCTTAACCGAAAGTCTTCTTTTGATTTCTTCTCTAAATAGCAACAAATTGGGTTCCATTTGACTGTGGTGGTTCAGCAGTTATGATAATTGCCATTTTGTTAATTTGTTTTTTTAATCATTATTATATTGATAACTCTGATTATTGTTCTTGTGATTGGAGAACCAATGATAAAACATAATTTTGTCATACATGTATATTTGTTGGACTGGTTGTGGTGTCTACAGTAGGTACTGACTCTCGCCTTTCAATTAAACGTAGAAGGTCAGCGGTTCGAATCCCACCAATAGCTTTAATTTCCTTCAGAAATTCATACACACTCTACTGCACTTGACCCAGGTAAAAATGGTTACCTGGCAGGGATTTATTCCTCGGAATTCTTGAGCGACTTAATGGCTTCCTCGGCAGTTAAAGCCAGGGTACTGATATGGTACCTGCATATAGTACAGTGGAAACTTGGTATAAAGAGATCTGATATAACAACATATCTGATAAATCTGGTCCAAGCTCTTAAAAACTTTTTGAAATTGTTTTTTTAACACTGCTATAACAAGGTATTTTTGATGGTCCCAAGCACCTCGTTATACAAAGTTTCCACTGTGTAAAGAGCAGTAGAGTATATACATGTACATGTAGTGATTGCGCTATATATTATGAACCTTTTATCATATGATTATGATTTGTTTGTCTAAAAATGCTTTTATTGTTGACAATTAAATTACAAACAGAAGCCAAAATGTTTTTTTTTTCTTTTTCCTTTTAAAGCAGATGATTTTGAGAGTCGGTTCAAGTTCAACTCACAAGCACGCTTCCCTACCCCGCCATCTTTCAAGAAGTCACAGAAGACGTACCCAAGTAAACAAACAAATAGACAAAGTGAGTATCAGTAGGGCAGAAAATGTTAGCCAGTTTGTTTATGTTTATTCATTTATTTATTTATTTATTTATTCCTTTATTTCATGTATTTATTTAATTGTTTATCTATTTTTTTATATATCTGTTTATTTATTTATCTATTTATTTATTTGTTTGTATCTTTATATATAAGTATTTATTTATTTATTTATTTGTTTATTCATTTATTTCTTTGTTTGTTCATTTATTTATTAATTTGTTTATTTATTTATTTATTTCTCTATTTATTTATTTACTTTAATAGTTTGTTTTGTTTATTCACTTAGTCTATTTATACAAGTCTTCTTGACAGAGTGGTCTCAATCTGTTTTGTGAGAAAGATCAGCTGTCATTATATTCTTCATGGGTCTTTCCTTTTCCTATTTACTAGATGGATGGTTTACTAATAATATGCACAATATAGAAAACTTTAATCACCTAAAATTTGTTTGTAGTAAATGGACATATAGCTGGGTCAATGTGCGCTTCTCTTCATAAGCTGATCGCCCACCTTACAACTGGCTTACGATCCGATCTGGGACATAACATTCTGAGTAGCATATTACATATATGGGAATTTTTGACAAAAACATCTGTCTAATTCTTGTTGTGAAAAACTCATATGGATACTAAACATAAATCATTTCAATGCACTAATCAGCTTTTGTATGTGGATTTACTACTGAGATATACAATACTCTTCAGTTAAGAAATTGAATCGTAAGCCAGTCTCAGGGTGTCTGATGAGCTTAAGTCATTTGCAGTTATTTGTGAGAAACTGTCACCTTCTATTGGAAAGACAATGTCCATTTTGAAATGATTACTGCATCATTCTATACATAGGTCAATATACATGTATATATATATTGACAAGCAAACAATTTTTCTTGTATTGTATTCCTGTCTACATTTCTAAATGATAATGATACAGGAATATGCTTTTCATGTTCTTCTGGTCAAAGAGCACACTTCGATTTCATGCACTTCTGAGTAAAGACCAATTAGAATTGCACTAGGTAGTGCCATTATGGCTGCGATATTAGTAGTTACTTGAAGACAAAATTTCTAAAATAGATTGAACTTGCAGAACAAATGTTGTCAGCTTCTATCGAATCGCAAAGGTCATTGAAATAATGACAATTTAGTATGAGCAATCGGTTGACCTAATACCCTGTTCCTGTCAATATGATATATGATATAAGGATATTCTTCTTGTAGTTGGGGATGATACTTGCATTTCGTATTATCACGGACTACCTTAGATATTGTCATTACTTTACGAGCATGTTGTGGGGAAATCACTTCCTTATTGCCCATTCACTATTGTTTTCTTTTGCTTTGTCATGGTACTATTTTTGAATGTGTCAGACTCTCGACGAGACAAGATTATCATGACATGGACATTCTTGCATATTTTAGGGATCACTTTTTAATTGTATCACTTCAGAATGGTTGCACTTTTTAGGATGTATACTGGAACGATAGACTTCTTTCATTTACTGAATTCACTATTAAAAGCTTAATATATATTACAATGTGTTCAAAACAGTTGCATTTGATGTTCCAGTTGATTAAAGTTTCAAGCATTAAAGAATGATCCTTAAACTTAGTTTGAGATGTGACTGCCAGGCTAAAGCCAGGGTAATAATGCCGCAATTGTAGAGCGCTTAGAGAATTCTTCATACAGAGTTGATAAGCGCTATATAAAAGCCGTTCATTATTATTATTATGTGTATTTGTAGTCCTTGAATGATCAATCCACTTGTCATATCTAGATTATGGGAGAATATTTCAAATTATTCATGCTTTTTTAAAAAGTTGCCCTTTCATTTCATCAAACATACACTATTAGGCCAAAAATAAAAAAAGTGCTGGAATTAAATAGAAAATAAGTTTGATGAAACAAAAGTTTATAACATTGGTAATATAATCATATTTTGGCAATTGATATGCATCACTATTTTCAGGGAAACTGTTTGTTTGTTTTAAAGAAAATCACTTAATTGGTGTAACAATTTTGATAATTTGATAAGTGAAATGAAATAAGATAGATGAACAAGTATCCTAAATATACCAAAATTTGTGTAAAATTAAAATTATGCATGGAATGTAGATAAAATATTGTAAATGACAAATTAAGTAGCTAGCTAACGTATTAACTAATTGATTAACATACTATAAAAATAGAAACTTACAAATAGAGAAAATAATAAATAGGTGACATTGAAAGCTTTTAAAACCGGCTGCTTCAAACTTACTGATTATTGAAATTAAAAAAATTAAAACAATTAAGTATGAAAAATGTGTTGAGATATCAATGATAGATTATTCAACCATGGGAGAATTTTGAAGTTAATTCCTCTTTGTTGTGTGTTTCCTTCTTTCTTATTTGTGGACAAAAGTTAATCATTCAGGTGAGATCTCAGTATCTTGGAGCAAAATTCAATATTTTCTCTGTATATTTTTGTGGTGATTTGATTTTTTTTTTCATTTCTACGTGGCTTTATTTAATAGCTGAGTTGCATAGTATTCTTGTGTTGGTGAATTGTTTTTCTTGTTTTTGTGCTTGTTGTTTATGTCAACAGGGTGGTGTTTCATAAAGCTGTTCGTAAAAGTATGTACCTGTACGTACATTACATTGTCGGGTCATGTGTACCTCTACAGACAGCTTTATGAAACGCAACCCAAGGTTGCACTTTAAACAATTTTTTTACCCTAAAATATTGTCCCAGACTATATATAATATATTATCAGTATTCTTTGTGACCTCAATTTTAACACATATTATACAGGTATGGTTCAGCCTAATTGGTAGAAATACGGTATGACTAGAGAGAAGTGAGTTGTACCAACCAAAATATTTGTCAATAGCGAAAGCTCCCTCAATTATAGCGACTTGCATGAATTTCCACTATGATTTCTCTCAAAATACCTGTACAAATTATACTCAATGTTGAATTTTTATATATTTGTCACAAAGTTTTGCTGACTTGCTCATTTCAATGCACTACAAAGTGAAAACAAATATTATGCATGGAAGTTTTCTGAGTTATCTACACATTTCAAGAGCAATTGATATTATTTGGCAATTTAATGTAAAACCCCCCTCAATATAGCTAAATATCTATGTGGAGAAAAAGAAATTTAGTAAGAAATATCCCCTCCCTTCCGAAAGAATTCCTTTACATTTTACCTTTAGTTTTAATGGTAATTTATGCACCTCTTTATTGCGACTTAATCTATTCCACATCCACTCTCCATTTACCGTCTCCCCATACACAAAATGCACCCCACTCCACACCTACTCTCATTTTGATCACTGCACCTCTTCCAACTCTTTCCCCACTATTTCACAATACATTGCCTTCTTTTACACCCCTTCTCTACTCACATCACATCACCATATGCCCCCTCCCCTAACCCTTCTTATTCCCACTCCTTCGGTTGTCTACATCATTCTGTTGTCACATCCCTCCTCCTAATACATCTCCTCTCCACACCCCTTCTCCCCATGCACCACCTCCTCCCCATGCACTACCTCCTCACTCCTCCTCTCCTTGCTTCTCCACAATTTACTCTCTTCCCATCCCGTCTTCCTATGCTTCTCCTCCTCACACCCCTTCTCCCCTGCACCTCCTCCACATCCATCCATTCTCTTCTACTCCACACTTAACTCTCTTCTCATCCCAATTCTCGACACACCCATCCTTTCTGCAACCACCCGCACCCCCTCCCTAAACGGGTACTACCGACGAGTCCGGCAGCCCACGAGTCCGACAGCTTACGAGGCCGACATTTTTAATAATTGGTGCACTAAATAGACATTAAATAAAAACGGATTAGAGTCAGACAACTCATTAATTCGACAAAATTATGATAAAGCACATGATTACGACCGAACATAAATTTTGCAAATGAGACCGACTCTAGGTAAAATTGGTCTATTAGTCCGACAGCACTATATTTACGTTAGTCGGTCTTGTAGGTCTGTTTGCGTGCTGTCGGGCTCAAAGCAAATAATTTGTCAGTGTCGATCTTGCGAGCGTGAAAGTAAAAATGTCTAGCTCGAACCTCATTTTGAAATCTGTCGATGTAGTAGGATTATATTCATTTCTGTCGGACTCGTGAGCTGTCGGACTCGTGGGCTGTCGGACTCGTGGGATGCTCCCCTCTAAACACATTATGTCTGACCACCTTCAATTCCTTACATCATCATGTCTTCACAATCCTTCTCTCCTCTCTGACATCTCACCCATTCGCTCTCCACACCCCTCCTCTCCCACACCCCCTCCCAATCCAACCCCTCAACACCCTTCTCTCCCTGCTTCTCCACACTAAACTATCTTCTTATACCCCTTCTCTTTTCCACACCCCACCCCCTTTTTAATCAGACTCTCTGAGCAAGTGAATACACATTCCAATGGTGAGTGTGGAGCTAATGGATATTGGCATGCGCATCTTCAACCTATCAGTCTTTCGGGCATGATTTTATTTATTTATTAAAACCTCATTTTTTCTGTTAACCCTCTCATTCCCTTAGTTGCATTTTGGGGCCATTGAACACTGTTAACAAGGTAGAATGAATTTGTTCTTGTTTCACTATATACTACCCTCTACTGTTGAGTTTTGTACCATTTGAAAGCTAGAGAGTGCAGCTTTCCATTAAATACAAACAAGGGTATTGTCTGAGATCCTTTTCTGACGAATTGGATTGAAATACAAATTGTGATTTTCTCAAAAAGTAGCTGGTGCTGAGAGGGTTAAGATTCTGACCAAGTTTGATACCATTTTTATTTTTTTCTGTACTTTGAGTATATCTCTCTAATGAAATATCATTCATATCTCATCTTTACTAATTTATTATTTTTTTAATTTTTTGTTTTCCTCGGACTGCGTTTTTAAACTCCTGAATGTTTATAATCAATTTTATTGAATGCTTTTGTTTGCACATTTATTCACTGACACATACATTTCATATTTCTTATATCTGTTGTTTCTGGAATTGATTGATACTCCAACTTGTTATTTAGGAAGATTTCTTTTTTTTTTCATTTTGTATGCCAAGTCTTTTTCTTTTATCATTAATTTGTGAAAGTCGCATCAGTCGCATCAGTTTAAATTACCTTCAGATTATTCAATCCAATTACAGTCAAACCTGTCTATAGTGGCCACTGTTTATAGTGGCCACCTGTCTACAGTGGCCACGTTTTCTGTTTCCCCTGGAATGGCCTTTGTAGACAGGTTTGACTGTACCAGAAAAAAACATTCATTGAAGATTTTACAACAGAATTAATCATATATAATTAAAAGCTATATTTTTCCCCAAAGTTAATAAAAAAAGAAACATGCTGCATCTTTCACACCTCCTGGCAATTTAAAATCTGGTGGAAGAATACGATTTTTTATTTATTTGAATATTTATGTGAATTATATATTTTTTCATCATAACTATACTGCACAATCCAATGAGAATTATTTCCCCCTATAGCATTATCATTCTTCTTATTCATAATGAAAATGCTTGCACTACCAAGTATTATGTGATATATATCATAACCATACACTTTGCACAGAATGCTTTTGATGCCTGATGGAGACATAATTGCAATATGCCTTTGATTATATGGATTTCAATGTGCTGTTCATGATATTACAGTTTTGCATGGTCAGAATGTGTAATGCATGCTCAAGCTATAAAACTCACATAACACCATCAGAGGCTTTATAAACCTGTAAACAAACCTCGGACAGTTTCATGAAACACTGATAATCACATTTGAGCAAATGCTGGAGCATTAATACGCATCAAAGAAAGTCAATGGAATACATGTAGTCCATTTAACAGAAGAAACTTTCTGCTAAAATTAAATTGCATGTGGTTCAATAACTGTCATTTTGATAATCTTCATTGAATACATGTGCCATGTAACACAAAATGATTACTGACTTTTCTTTTAAAAAATTAATCTTTTTCTTTAGAGGAAAATGAAAATAATCCTAATGATTTTCTTTCTTTTTCTTCCCCTTTTCTTTTATTAAAGGTACAAAAAGAGGACAACCTCCTGCACCACCCAGACATTAAGAACTTCACTATTTTTTCACTAGCCTAGGGAGAATGAAGCACTAGCTCTCTGCTGACGGGAAGGGACCAGCAGCTGCCACGCCCAACCATCCTAACAATGCAGTACCGCCTAAGCTGGTTGAAGAAAACTAACAATGGATTGCCAAAATCTGGGCAAAGGAGTGTGCTCAAGCTAGCGAAAAAATACGGAAGGAAAAACTGCTCCATCAAGTGATTCTAATATCGAAGAAATCAGTCGACTGGAAAAGATGTTGAACATGAAAGGATTGATTGGTATCGCAAGAAAAGCCAAGAGGAAAACATTTTGCAAAATGATCGATATTTCGAAGGTGACATGCCAGTGCGCATGTGTGTATAGTTAAGGAAGGAGCATGCATTTGAACCAATTGAGTCAGCGAGAAAGAAGTGCAGTATTTTTAGCAAGGAAAATGTTTATGTCATATAAGCTTTTCAAAGTTACAGGCCAGAGAGAATTTTTATACACTGTTGGGAAATATTTTTGCACTTTGCACATACTCAGAAATTCCATTATTATTATCGCAATATTACATGTGCACAGGTTCCTGGAAATCTGGTAGATATATGCATTATTTGGCTATTACAGTAATATACAGGTGTTTGTTTCAATAGTCCAAGACATAAGATAGTAGATTCTCAAAAGTGAGGTAAAGATGATATCAATGATAAGGAGTTGAAAGCGCAGGTGTTGATGAACTTCAAGACCCGTTAACTTTTAATACCAAGGTGGTGTTTCACAAAAAGGTTCTGTAAGTTAAAAATAACTTAAGGAAAGATTGGCGTGCATTATTGAGTGTTAGAACTGTAAGAATATCAATTGTTCTATACAAGAACTGATACCAATTGTGCGCCAAGTTGTTCGAGGAGTCCTTTGGAACTTGATAAAACACTGCCAAGGTTGCCAAGGTTATGTTTCATAACCACTGATGACCCTTTTTCAGGTGTTAACTCGGTGACACCGGGGTTATCATTGAGTGCTAGAAAGGTTCACCAGTCGCGCATGGAGTAATGCATAGCATCATTAGAAACAGCCATGGGCGGTGTTTCAGCAAGTTACAACAGATTTTAAAAACAACTTTTATACGCACGACTGGTATCAGTTCTTGTGCAGACTGACAGAGAATCTTGTGTATATAGTCTCTCTTTAAGTTGTTCAAAACTTCAAGAACAGTTTGGTGAAACTCCGCCTAGGATAGTGCTTCATCAAAACAAATCTCAAAGGTAGAAATAAATTGAATAATGACTGAAACATATTCTTTGATGCCTTTATAAGTCTAGTTTCTCAATCAATTAGCACCAGAAATGGTCACCAGTCGTTAGTAACTTCTTTCTCAACTTTAAGAACGACTTAAAGGTGTGTTGTTCGCATGTTGAAATTGATCACGAGTTGGAATTGGTCGGAACGCGCCAACCAAAACCTTTGTGTCCTGCGCGTCTTGTCAACTGGGCAGACAGTGCGCAAATGGAAATGAGCGTTCCAATTTGTGACTGATTTGCAGTTGATTTGCGATCAACTGCAACTTTCGAACAACACCCCATTAGTGAGACACTACCCAACCTGTATTACATATTTCTGCCACTTTCGTGTACGCGGACAGATTTCTTATTCTATACAAAGGTCATCTTTTTATTATCAGCATCCCTTTTCATAGTTTGTCTTCCAATTGAAATCAAAGATGTTTGAATTTCCTTTTAGTATCATGCCTTAGATATTGAAGGCGCTGATTTTACAGCTAGCAATGAAAGCTACCAAAGGAAGATGTGTACTTGTATGTATGCATTTTAAATTTTAGCTTGTTTTGTTGAAATTTATTTCAAGTTCTTTGAAATTTGTTACAAGTAATCGAAGGCAAATAAACATGTTCAATGAAAATGCCTCATTATATATTCACCATTCAATATACAAAGGAAGATGTATATTTGTATGTTTAAGGTGAACAAATCTTGAAAATATGAAGTCGCTTTTGAAATATAAAGTCGCTCTCGAATGTTTATGGACAGGCTTATAAACATGTCGAAGTTCCCTTTTCAAATTTTCTCAGTGGAATAATTGCGATGAACATTCAAACCCATATTAAATAACCCTCGTAGGTTCTAGGTTCTAGGTTCTATGTCCATCATTTCTTTGGTATAAAAGTATGAAATGAGAAATGCTGCTTGCTAAATGCCTTATATTTTCGGTTGATATTTGTCGATGTATGGTTATCAAGCAATGCTTGTTCTTTTGTTGCACAGCTCTCTCCAAAAATATTTCAGAAAAGTTTCACATTTGCAATCTTTTATTTGGTTCATGTTTATAATCGATGTGTATGTGTACACTCTAATTTTAACTACTGTATTATGGAAAGTTGGCATTAAAGCAAGCTCCAATTTGATTTGATAATTGTCCTAGATTTTCCTAGGTCCAGACATGGCTTGTTTGCTACGTCAGTGAGTTGTACAATTTCTGAGAATTTATAATAGATGCCATCAAAACATTCCTTCAGTCCATCAAAAAATGCTCGCAGCTCCGTAGTAATTGCGGAAATCTGATTTCTAGGCCCTGTTGCGATGAAAACTTTTCAATTAATGATAATTTCCATGGAATCATTGAAGCTGATCAGCTGTTGCAACAGACCTCTGATATGTTCTATGGCAGTCTCATGGAAAGATACAAGCCCTGTTACAACTGATAATGTCACAAGGACACATCATGTTGCCTCAGCGCTTAAGCCCCGGTCGCATAGGGCCCCGGAAGCAACACGATTCAACACAACTCTTTGTTCTGAGGCAGTTAACTGTGAATTAACAAAGAGTTGTGTTGAATCGTGTTGCTTCCAGGCTTCTACATGTATGTGACCAAGGCCTTACTATTATGCTTAAGCTCTTTGGTATAAACTTTTGGGGGAATTTAAATCTACAATATGGTGGCTAAAACAATCATATCCAGGATTCCGAGCTTTTTTTGTAAAAAATGGTTTTGAATATTTTGCCTCAAATGAAGTATCCCTCAGCACAACAAGAGATTATAACAACAGAAGAATTATTGTCTTTTCAGATGGGTGTTGAATTCATTTGAAGGAGAGAGAGATTTGGTTTTAGTTAGGGCATGTATTATTCAAATTTTAATATTTACTCCAGGAGGCCATTTCATGGAACTTTGTCAGCAACAAAATTAGTCAGCGAGGACAAATCCAGTGAAATCCTTGATTCTGATTGACTTAAAACCACTGCCGCTGACTGTTGTTAGCGGCAACTGTCAGAAAATCTGCTCTTGTTGCACTGACTAGTTTAATGAAATGACCCCCAGGTGAGAAGAGAGACAAATTTTTAACATCACCATCCGAAAGATGTGGTTGGGGTGTGAATCTGTAGCAAAGGTACCAACCCAAGTCAATTCTTGAATGTCCCAAAGAGCTTGAATACTGGCACATGCCACATCATGTGTTGATGCAACATTGTCGATGCACCTTTATTGGCTCTTACAAGGTGGTTGGAACCATTTTCCTAGACATGATGTTATTCTGTTAGGGTGCTATGTCCTTTGTAATGTGATGCATCATTCTTTTAATTTTCTAGCCAGCTCTTAAAGTGAGCATTACGCTTGTTGCGTTGAAAAGAAATTCTGGTGTCTTGATCACGAAATTGAAAAGGAATAAAACAATGAGGGCTTTCCATCAATTTCTTGATTTTTACCTTTGGTCATATCTCCATGCCCCTTTTTCGGCCTGGTGAATTTGTATGACATTATATGCGTCATGTAGATACAAACATGACTTATATGCAAGATCAAATAATTTCTTGATCTTGTTATTTACTTAATCATCATTTTTGGAAGTATGTGATTGAAAAAATGATGGAATTTTTATATGATTATATTTTTTCTAAAAATATCTCATGCATTTACGTGTTTTGGAAGGAATGTCACATAGTGTTTTTGTTGCACTATGAAAATGTGATAATTTGATGTTATTTCCATGAATGTTATTTCCAATGATGTTTAGACTTGTTTCTATTTCTTTTCCTTTCTGTTAAAAACATAGTTTGATATCCAGAAACCATAGCTTATAAATTGTATTAAAGAGTATATATTTTCCAAATGCAGTACATGGACATATAATGTATAAGGTTGTTAACCTTTATGAATTATTTAACTTTCTATGTATATAGTTTTGAGAAATTCTGTGGCCTCCAGTGACGTTTATTATTTTGTTTTGTCCCCAATGTTTCTTCCATTGTCGGCTTGATCAGCTAACTTCATATGGAGCTGCATTGCATGAAAGATGAATTATGTCTTTATGGTCAGTTACATGATAACACCACTTCATAATCAATGAGAAACAAATATTTATTTTAAGAAAAAATGAAAATAAGGTATTGGCATAAATATTTAATGATTATCCATGACTGTTTTCCAATACTGTAGCTGCAGTATTTACATAGATCAAACATAAGAAAATCTTTGAACAAGCTACCCATTTTGTGGATGTGTTAAAGTTGATGATACGTTTGAAGTATCCTTTTTACTGGACCAATTTCATTCCAAGAATGTCAAAGAATATAAAAGAAAGAAAAACTTGGGATCTTGTTCATTACACTTGTCTAATGCTATAAATGTTATAGAATTTAAACATTTGGAATGATAAAAGTCAACATGAATACTCCCCAAGAATATATGTACTATTCCCGAAGAATATATGTGAAGACAACTTTGTAAAATAGGATAAAAACAGTTATTTTTTACTCCCTTTTCGAGGGATAGAACTCCTCTTTGTGCAAACTTACATTTTTGTATTATTAACCGACCTGTGCTCATTATTATGCAAAGTCATACCAAACAATAGATGGAGGTTGTACTTATAATTTGGCATTTAAATGTAAAACAGTTAGTTTTAAAAAGAAATCTTGATCTTTAGATTTGGTATTGTCTAGGTTAGATGCAGAACCATTCTAACTATTTGTTTGTGATGCAAATTTTTGATGTCATTCTTTTTGCACTTTGGAAGCTACACAGATTTTCAATATTAGAAGCTCATTGTAGTACATTACATTGAATCAATTAATTACTAAAATTAAAGTTTTAGTATTTCCAGATAATTGAAGCTAAGGTGATTAAATTTGCTGCAGAATAAATTTTGCCCAGACTTAGGGGGTGTTGTTCAAAAGTTGCAATTGATCACATATTGCAGTTGATGGGAGCGCGCCAATCAAAATGAATGTTTCATGCGCGTCTTGTAAATGCAGTTGTGGTTGATTTAACAACACTCCTTTAATTGAACAACCAGACACCTGATAACTGCAGAATATATTCTGATGTCTTCAATTTTCCAACTACTCTGTAATTCATTAATGTTAAACATAATTCTAATGCACTGTAAGCAAACCTAGAATGTACCGTACACTCAAATATAAGCCTGTTTAAAAATAGTAGTTTACTTATGTCCACATTGTTTATTTCCACCTCTTAGCCTTTGGAAGAAAATATGTAATTAAATCTTTCCAAAATGTAGATACACAGAATGAATTGGCCAATGTTGAGCCTATCCATTTTGGATGTAGCTGTTATATATGCCTTTGTATTTTTTATCGTTCAATTTAATACTGTCATTTTTTGTGAGTTCATTCTACGTGAATGGGTTGCAATACTAAGAAATCTATGAGAGAAATTTTTGTACCAAAAAGATGATTTAAGAAATTATTAAACTGTTTGTAAATTTTCACGTATCTTATGGTTTATTTAACCCTGTTTTTGTAAAGAATCTACTAACCATAGAACCATCATTGTATTATGATTTTGCTCTATAAGAAAGATTTAATGACAAAAAATATCTATTTAAATTCTCTCATTTTCTTGCATATGTATAATTGAATTTCTATCATGTACATGTATATAATAAGAACATGTGCAGAAATGTTTTTTATATTGATTCAGTTGCTTCATATAGAAAGATGTACATTACAATAGGCTGCCGGCTTTAAGGAGTCTGCATGTACCCTCTTCTCCTAGTATTGCTTTATCATTTTCATGAAATCTCTGTATAATTTATCAATAACACATTTTGATGAAGATATCACAAGGAATGACTCATCCTTAACAGTTTCCATACCCCTTTCCAATTTTACTTAAAATAAATTTTTTATAAAATTCCATTTAAATATAACCAATTTGTACAATATGATAGTGAAAATTAGCATTTCACACTATTGATTACTACTCTTGGTAAATCCTACAGTAAACGTTTACAGTCCTGTATATTATGTAAATTAAGTACTAAATATAAGCCATTAAGTTTTCTGAAATGTCCTCGTCATAAAATCTGGCCACATCTCAATGTAAATTCTCATTTGCTGATTAAGTATTCCCAAGACTTCATGAAAATCATTAAAGAATTTTTTACTCCAGAGACGTTACATGCAGATCATTTTTAGCCTGCATCCTATAACTTTATATATATATGAATATATAAATGTAGGTATGAATATATTTATATATATATGTAATTTTTTCATCTAGTCAATTTTCTTTGGGGTATAAAAGAGAAATAAATATGGTTATGATTCTTGAAACACTGAACAATGTTATTCGTGTGTGTCTTTTAAGTGTGCTTGAATGTATTGCTGTAGCTAGTTGTTTTTAAAGGGGAACTTCACCCAGGCATTAATGTTCTCTCGGTTAATGAAAAATTATAAGATGAATAAATTTGAGCAAACTGGATGGTCAGGTCAAAAGTTATGAATTCTTAAAGTTTTTATTTACACCTCTAGTGGTCCTGAGTTGTGAACCTCCAGGCACAAAGCGGCTGCCAACATGGAGAACTTTTCATTCACTTTGCACACAGAAAATTCATATTTTGTTCCTTTTGAGGAAAAGTAAACAAGGAATCAACAAGATTAATCCCAAAATGCATGAAGAATCAATATGCCTATATTTTACTTGAACAAAAAAGTTTAATTTTGCTGACTTATAGAAAAGAAAACCAAAAGAAGTTGTGAAATTCTGTTTACAAAGTGAATGGAGAGTTCTACATGTTGGGAACCAATTTGTGCTTGTAATGTTGCCAACTAAATAAGCACAGGAGGGGTTTAAATATGACTTTGAATATAAATAACTTTTGAATGGATCATTCACTGACAACGCATTAATATTTAGGGTTGAATCCCCTTCAGATAACTGTTAACATTTTCCATGAAGGAACTGCACGTTTCCTACATACGGAAGAGTTTCATCAGAATGGTGAAATAAGGCCCCCTAAAATTGATTGGTTGTCAAATGAATGCCATTTTACATAAGTTGGATAGTCATTAAAAATAAAAGTTTTTGAAAACATTCAATATGGTACCGGTACATGTAAACCAGGCTTGTTAGGCAAAGAGATGCCAAGAAACATCTTTAGATGTGTCAATAGGCTGTATTTCACTTGTCTTACTTTGATTTTGCAAAATGACATTTCCAGTTTTAGTTCCCATTGCAATGAGTTTTGTGTGATTTTTCAATTTGAATGAAAAGTTTAACAAAATATTCAGGTCAGACCATTTTCATAGAATCAGTCGATGGAGGACAACCAAATAACTTTTTTTTGCTTAACAAGATTGATAAAGTTCTCAAATGACATAACAAAAGATTTAGCTGAGGGGAGGGATAGCGGAATATAATTAATTTGGAGATTGTGTATTTGACTTATTTTCGCTGACAAAAAGCTTGCTGAAACGCCCTCCAGTTTGAAATGGCGCGAGGAAGGTGTCAGAACCTTGAAACTGAAACTGTCAATGGGAAATCTTTCTTTGATGTGATTTAAGAACTTTATCACTTGTGTATTATTCATGTTTCCGTATCGCTTTCATCCACCTCTATCTGTTCAAAAATCTTCGCAATTATATCACCCACGTCCGAACATTGACCAGGGTTGTGCTTCATATAGCTGTTTGTAGAGCTCCGTATTTCTTGTTCACTCCTGTCGCTGAATCGCACTTGAGAAAGGGTTACGAGAGTTCATGCAACAATACCTCGGTTCCTTTGCTGGGAGATAATTCTGATTTGCCATCACAAAACATAGTAATCTTGTTATAGCTGGGTTATGAAACAAATTACTTAGAGCTGGAATCCGAATTTTACCTTTTTATATATTAGAAATTTAATCATATCAGATCTCTTTATACCAAGTTTTCATTGTATGTGCCATTCTCACGTTCCATTCAGCAAGTATCTCTTTCACTGTACTCCATCCCCCTTTCAACGATTATTGCTACTCTCACTCATTTCAACAAATGACTTGCTCGTGTCTAAGTCATTTCTGTAGATTAAAGAGTACTTTCAAAAGGCGGGTTTACTTATATATTCAAATTTATGTGCGTGAAACGTAGTTACGTGGTATTCCAAAGACTGGTTAATGACAATAAGACTACAATACTTGGAACCCAGTTTGCATACATTACTTGTTGCTATGTCGGGCAAGCCTCGGGCAAGCTTTCGGGTTGTCAAGAACAACCTTTGTGTTAGAGGTATGCATAAAATTTGCATCTATTAATAAACTCGCCTATCGACCACAAAAGCCTTCACACATTTGCTAAGCTTCCTAAATTCCATTTTGGTCCTATTCAACCTGATTATTTAGATTAAAATAAAGCCATTGTGCATTCCCCCATTTCTACGGTGGCACTATCCNCGGGCAAGCCTCGGGCAAGCTTTCGGGTTGTCAAGAACAACCTTTGTGTTAGAGGTATGCATAAAATTTGCATCTATTAGTAAACCCGCCTATTGGCTCTCCTTTCTACCTGTCCTCCATTTTAGTCTTCTTTCTCCTAAATCCTCCTTTCTCTCCTCCAGCTATCTGACCATCAGTTTATCTTCCTTTCTCTTCTTCATTATCCCATCTCTCCTAGACACGTCTTCTGATCAGTTATTCTCCTTTTTCCTCTTTCTTGTCCAATGAACTTCATTTTCTTCTCCATTCTCCCATCTCTCCTACACCTGTCTTCAAGTTTATTCTCTCTTTTTAGAGCAACTCTTCTTTTTCCCTCCTAATTATCATCTTGTTTATTTTCTTTCTCTTCTCCAGTATCCTGTACCTTGGAATACAACATTTAATCAATGGTACAGTGTAAGAGGAAAGAGAGAAGAAGAACATGTAGCAAAATGTAAGATTATTTGAAATTATGCATCAGTGTAAGGACTTATAGATGCTGAAGGAGAAGGAATGAGTGTTTGTAGAAGTTCTTGTTGTTAAACTTTAGAATTTTATTGTTTTATTCAAACATAAATACAGTAAGTGAATAAAAGCTGAATCATGCAATAGTGTATAGAGCGAACCTAGACCTCTCCTTAAACTGATTTACAAAAGCAAGAGTAGTTAAAGATCATGAGCCCCAATTCCATGAAATGGTCTTCAGTATCCTCTACTTGCAAGCCTTGTCTATCCCCCTAATATACACACTAAAACGTTGTGTCTAGGTTAGAGAGTGTCACAAGAAATTAAGATGTCTCAACATGAAGAGGATAACTAAAGGGGTGTTGTTTAAAAGTTGCAATCGATTGCAAGTTGCAGTTGATTGAAATGTGCCAATCAAAATCATAGTTTCATGGGCATCTTAAAAAGTGCATACCGTGCGCAAATTAAAATGTGTGTTGAGATTTGCAACTCATTTGCAGTTGATTTGCGATCAATTGCAATTCTTGAACAACAACCCCTAAGACTCTTTCATGGAATAGGCGGGTTTACTTATATATTAAAATTTATGTGCTTTTCTTGCCACTGAACGTAGTTACGTGGTATTCCTTAAACCGTTTGATAATAATACGACTACAATACTTGGAATCCAGTTTGCATACATTACTTGTCGCTATGTCGGGCAAGCCTCTGCAAGCTTTAGGGCTGTCAAGAACAACCTTTGTGTTAAAGGTATGCATAAAATTTGCATCTATTAATAAACTCGCCTATCGACCACAAAAGCCTTCACACATTTGCTAAGCTTCATAAATTCCATTTTGGTCCTATTCAACCTGATTATTTAGATTAAAATAAAGCCATTGTGCATTCCCCCATTTCTACGGTGGCACTATCCACGGAATTGGCGGGAAAAAATCCTGCCAAATCCCAGACTCCATTACTGTAAAAAATTAAGACTTGATACTACACAGGAAAAGATTTGTAATAATTCTGAGAAATCATAGTGTTGTACATTTAGATTGTGACATGTGAGAAAAAGGTTTTGTAAGAAGACAAGTACGATGCAGTTGGGCATGAATGTGCTCCAAATTGTCCCCGCATTATTCATTTTGGTACCCCTTGCGAAGCACAATATTTTGAGAAAATTAAAGATTATTAAGTGAAGATTGAGGTTGTCAAGTCCACATCACTAGTCATGGCTCTGGGTAACGGCCCGGGCACACCAAACACGACTGGCATCATGGCATGGCATTTACACTATGTCTCTCCTGTGATTGGCCAATTGCTAAACATCCTTCGCACGGAGGAGTGCGCTGGCCAATAAAAACCAAGATACTGGGTAATTGCTGTGCTGTTTTGTCGCGCTGTGTTTAGTGTGCTGGAGCATTAATGATATACGGTACCGTGAAGCCTAATTACAAAAAGGTTTTCTTGGACAAAACAAAATGCATTATTGTTGTTTTATCAAGAACCTTGTTATGTTAGGAAACATACACAAAAGAAAACAAATCTTGGACCAGCAATACAACCTTTGTACATTTACTTTCATGAATTTTACTTCGGTAGAAACTTGTCGACACAGACTGGGGCAAAGATTTTATAAAAACAAAATAGAACGCCTTTCTTGTGTAATAAGATCAAAACTGATGATGGAATTTGTAACAGTAACCACGTTTGCAAATTTTGGGCATAAATTATAGCTCTGTACACCACAGTATGACAGCAAATGGACGGAATGTTTTGAACAGGTAAATTGGCAGTCATTAGAGGTAAAAATCTACATATTTCAAAGATGATTATGAAAAATACAATCTCCATATTTTAAAATTTCGTCCATTAATTTTTGCCAGTTACAGCATTCAAAATCAAGGTGTATGTTCACAGAAAATAATAACTTAAGTATATTATTAAATTAATGAATATACATATTTTTGGTAATCTGTAATATTTCGAAGTCAAGGTGATAAAAGTCCACTGACAAAAATACATATTATTTCTTGACAACATATCAACACATTAATCTCTCAACATATATATTATCTATTTATATATTTACAAGCTGTACAGAATTCTTATGCGATCCCTATCTTGATGCTGGCGATGGCTTAAAATGGCGCTCCTTGTCCCTTGGCGATCGAGGTGACAGCAGACTCGACCTTGCCGTTTCCATGGCTTGCCGCGATTGGCTGCGGACCTCCTCTATCTGGTGCATGTGACGGTCGTGCTGACTGGTGTATTGTGATGTCCTCTCACGTGATTGGTGGATGAAGTCAGCACTGAGGCGGAAAACATCTACAAACAAACAGGGAAACAATAAATGGAGTAATGTAAATTGTTCATTCAATAATAAATAAATCCATGTCTGTCCCAATTATTTCTAAGTTTCAAATTCGTACAAAGTTATTGTTCCATCAATATTGATAAGAACATGAATCTGGTATAGATTTCAAACAGCTCTAATCTTCATTCCTAACACTTTCTTCTTGCAAATCAGCATTTAAAAAAAATATCTGTAAAAAACAGGAAAATAACAAATGGAGTGATATGAATGGAGTGACATTCTGTACAGTGTACATCATTTTTTTTGCACAGGATAAAAGATAAGAATGACTTTAAGGGAAAAATATGCACAAGTTCAGAATTTCTTTTATGGCCTCAAGCAATATTTATAACAATACACTGACATGCACATGAGAGTTTTTTGAAAGACGGTTGCTGTGCCTCCTACCATTACCCAATTACCAGCATGGTCAGAAAGGCAATTTTCTTACAATTTAAGGAAATCATGCCAAGAACCAAGTCCATGACCTTTTGATTCAAAGTCTAAGAAGTTGACAACTAGAAATCTAAAAAACTGTTTAAAAAGCAAACTGTAGGGTTGAGGTATCGTAACATGATTTTCTGGAAAGATTTTGTAGTATAGTGAAACCTCCTTATAACAAGGTCCTTGGGATCATGGAATTAACCTTGTTATATAAGGGTAGAAAAATAAAATGATACACAGAGGTTGGGCCATAAAAATCACCTTGTAATACCAGGGAGCTTGTTATATTCAACCGCGTTATAACAAGGTTTCATTGTATTCCCTTGGGGAGACTACAAACTCCCTCCTTTGGCAAGTCTAAAGCACAATAACTCACACTATCCCTGAAAAACCAAGTTTTTTTTGTCATCGTGCTTAATATCTGAAAAAGAAAGTTTTTCATTTGATATGTAGTTTCTCTAAACAAATTGATTGCTTGACATTGTTTTGGGGTGATATTCTAAGGGGGTGTTGCTCAAAGTCATCCGCAAATCAACTGCAACTTTCCAGATTGTAACATGCATTTTAATTTGCGGATGGTACATGTATGCGCATTGAAAAGACGCGCATAAAACAATGATTTTGATTTGCATGTTCTGATCAACTGCAACTTGCGATCAATTGCAACTTTTGAACAACACCCGCTGAGATTTATTGGGCTTTAGATTTGCCACAGCATCCTACAATTGACAATTTTTCACACCTTCAATGTCAACATCATCTTCGCCACCAGCTTTCTCATCTTCATTCTCATCATCTTCCCCATCGTCCTCTTCATCCTCATCACTGGACACTGGATGACCGGCTGCTTTCTTCTCCGCCTTGGTCAGCATCACGTTGTCCAGCTGTTTGAGATTGGGAAGGGCCGCCAGAAGTCGCTCCCTGAAAATAACCACCAAAGAATGGGTACTTTATATTCAGATTAAAGGTATCCATCTACTCAAATAAAGCAATTTATCCCCAAGTTGATTTCTCCAGTCATGTTTTCTGATGAAATTGCATTTATAAGCGTTTGATTCCTCAGATTTTCAGATCAGATATCTTACCGATATGATGGAATCTTCTAAAGGCAAGAAACATTGACATACATGTAGTTGAGATAAACTGCATGAGATTACATCACAGGTATCTTCATTCATATACTTTCATCAGCAATTTGTCTAAAGAGAATACAATTTTCCGTCTGTGTAATAACATTTTAACCTCTTCATAAAAAACAGAGTGCCAACAAGTGTACAACTTTAACATATAACGCAATGGAAAAACATGAATACAATTATTACTATCCTGTAGAAATCAGAGATTTAAAAGATGAAATAAAAAGAATGACAAAGTCAAGAATAGAAGAAAAATAAGAGATTCAAGATGAATTGGAAAGATAAGCTGAAAGATCCGGTTTTTCTGTGGTCACTGTGTTGAGAAGTCTTTGAAGTCCATCATTTATCAAAAAAAATAAATGTCATAATGCTATGTAAGCCATGCATGTTGTCCACTTACCTATAGTCGGGTAGCTCTGTGCAAGGATTGCCTCTAAGATCAAGGAACACCAGTGACTTAGGAAGCTCATCTGAAATCATACAAGTGGAAAGAAAATGAAAATAGATATTAGACCATCGATGAACAGAGTATTTTGCATCACGTACCAAATGACTATCAACTTTTTATAAGCATTCACAGGACATTCTTTACTTGGAAAACCCATGCCTGCTACCCAATGAATGGTGATCCAACATTTGCTCCAGTCACAATTGCTCTGGTTTTATTTTTTTGTTATATATAGGGTCTGGGTGTGGCTTGTGATAGGTTTATGGCTTCAGTTTGATGTAAAGGTTGGAATTAGGGTTAGGGCTAGGTTTGGGATGAGGACAAAATTCCTACTTCATGACTAGGGTATAGATGAAAGTGGTTACAGCAACAGGGAAAAAAATGATCCTCCTGTTCATGAGCATGCTGCTGTACAGTGCAAATATCAACATTTTAGTTTGACATGAACCTTACTTTATTTGCTGAATTAATTGTTGCTGGAGCAAATGTAATAGAAACCAAGGAACAGAAAAAGACAAACAGTATACCAAATGACCTATGAAACTAAAAATGCTTTCCTGTTAACCTTTATTGAGGGAATCAATATCTATGGACTCCCATAATTATTTGAATAACAATGATACCAGACCTCCCAACCTTATAGACTAAAAAGAGGGATAATTCTACTAAAACAGAGGGAAGAATAATGATTCCCATAGGAAAGTGTAGTACAATTATCATGAAAAATCATACTATGCAATGAATACATGACTTCAGAATGATAAAAAAATCATGTTTATCCCTCCAAATTCATAATGGTTGGGATGTATGTGATACTATTACACATCCACCTGTCTCCTTGGAAATGCCTTTATCAGCAGAGAGCATTAATCTAAAAAGGAAAAGGCTCTATAATTCATAGATCTTGACTGGGATGTATTTGTTCATAAGAGACACACTCTTTTAAATCAGAGCCACAAATCTCCATCCTATGTATAATAAAAATCAATCCCCTGGGAAATGTACAATGCATTATGTTACTGTTGTATTAATTCTAATCACATACTAACAGGCTTTGATTTTCTTATCAGTATAGGACTGAAAATGCAAGGCAACCGCTACAAATTATAAATCTTTCACCAACCAGTGCATACACACAAACTTCGTGTTATAGGTTGCCCATAGCTGTGACAAAAATTCTCAAAACCTGGACGGGACTCGAACCCATGAGCTCTCGGTTAGAAGACAAGTGTCGTTGTCGTTGAGACTGTTGAAAGAGTTGAATAAACCCTCTTTGAGCCGGGCTTAAAATCAGCTGAGTATATTGTCGTGATTTGTTGTGACAATAACCACATAACCACCAGAGTACCCGGGTGACAGGTGCTTACTTACCTTCAGACAACTCTGTTATCTTATTGTCAGAGAGATCCAGTAGCTTTAGGGTATCCAGTATCCTCAAGTTCTCAATCTTTGGTATCCCGTTACCAGAGAGAGTGAGGAACTGAAGCGATGTCAGACACTCCAAGTTTTCAATTTTCTTGATAGCATTCTGTAGAAGAAAAAGGAAGAGAAGGAATGGAGGAGAAAGAATGGGGGAGAGAAAGAGGGGAAGAAAGAGAGATGGTCATTAATTCTTCAACAGTAAGATCTATTTGTTGAAAAGCATTACTTTTCTTAAAACCTACATCTTACATGAGGGTATAAGGAATGAGAGACTTGATCATTCCTTTACCCCCTCCCACCTCAAATTAAGCGATATCATTCTGAATATAAATAAACATACATTTCTGCCATTTCAAACTAAAATGGGCAGAAAATGTCTTTATCATCAATGCAACACAGGGCTTTACTATTAAAATGTTTTCAGTCGGACCACTAACTAATTAGGCTGGAAAAAAGGGGAAAATCCTTTTAAAAAAGAGGGAAGAAAAATAATCCTAATAGAGTGTCTATTACGATCATCTAGAAATGCCACTAGGAGGTGAAGCCATATCTTGAAATTTGAGGTTTTTTTCAGTATACCTCTTTTACATATAAAATATCTTTGAAAAAAATCCTGAAATCAGTTAATTACAAGAAGATTGGCATCTTAAAGATGTTCATAAAACACTATGAAATACAATGAAAATATGAGATTGAAATGATATATTTTTTTTTCTCCAAACTATAAAAGTGTCATGTTCTTTTTATTTTTTTCGAGCTTTTGCTCAGTCCTTTTCAGGAATATTTCTTGACAGATAATCCTACAGCAAATGGTGCAACCGCAAACCTTTTTGAATGTTTTCTACACCATGCAAGCTCTAGTTGTCTTCAAATTCATTATGATTTGTAGGTATGCCTATTGTTCATTTTCATACCTGTTGTAGATATAGGTTTGTTACTGGACCAAGCATCTCCAAGTTGTCTATCTCTGTGATGTTCTCTCTNTAATTCTAATCACATACTAACAGGCTTTGATTTTCTTATCAGTATAGGACTGAAAATGCAAGGCAACCGCTACAAATTATAAATCTTTCACCAACCGGTGTATACAAATAAACTGTGTGTAAGTTGCCCGTAGCTGTGACAAAAATTCTCTAAACCTGGACGGGACTTGAACCCATGACCTCTCGGTTAAAAGACGAGTGTCATAATCACATAACCACCAGAGTGCCCGAGTGACAGGTTTCTACTTACCTTCAGACAACACTGTAATCTTGTTGTCAGAGAGATCCAATAGCTTGAGAGTATCCAGTATTCTCAAATTCTCAATCTTTGAAATCCTGTTACCAGAGAGAGTGAGGAACTGTAGCGATGTCAGACACTCCAAGTTTTCAATTTTCTTGATCGCATTCTGCAGAAGAAAAGGGAGGAGAAGGAATGGGGAGGAGGAAGGGGGCGAGAAGGGGAGAGAGGGAGAGAGGAAGAGGAGGGTAAGAAAGAGAGATGATTATTAATTCTCAATCAGTAAGATCTTTCGTTTTAAAAGCATTATTTTTTTTTAATCTCCTTTTTTTACATGAGGGTATAAGGAATGAGACTCGATCATTCCTTTACCCCCTCCCACCTCAAATTAAGATAAATCATTCTAAATATAATAAACATACATTTCTGCCAGTTCCAAATGAAATGGGCAGAAATGTCTTTATCAACAATGCGACACAAGGCTTTACTAAATGTCCAAGTTTTTTTGGTCCTACCAACCGCTCAAGTTGAAAAAGGGGATGATACTGAATAAGAGGGAAGAAAAATAATTACACATACAATCATCCAGAAATGCTACTGGGTGTCGGAGGCATCTTCAGAAATAAACGTCGGCCTAGTCAGATTATTACTTGATATTTAAATTTTGTCTGTATAATGTTTTTACACAAATATATCTGTTCTTTGTTCATAAATAAATTTTGATGAATATGCAATACATTTAGATAGGAATGACAAGAAATATCATATTGCTCACTGCAAATTCATAATGATTTCGAGGTATGCTCACTTTGTGCTTCATATCCCCTGTATGTATCTCTCTCACTTTCTATTTATGTGTCTTTAGCTGCATTTGGTTGAAGGGTGTTAGGATGGAAAACCTGTGGGTTATGGAGATGAAAGTTTTCCTTTTCCGCACCCTGACAACCCTTTCAAACCAACTGCAGCTCTTAATTATTTATTTCATGCCTAATTCTTGTAGCTTTGGATCTTTTGCTTACTCTGTAACTGCTTTGAATTGCCAAATTAATAATAGTAATGATAATAATAACAATAGTAAGCCTAATATTGTAAGAAGGTTTCACTCGTGGAAGAATGATGAGAATAATGCTTCACGGTACAACAAGTTATCTTTCTTGGAAATGTGAGTGGTCCTGAAAAGGACCTACCCACTCTCGACGTTTCGATGAGCATGTTCTCATCGTTTTCAAGAGAAACTCTCTTGAAAACGATGAGAACATGCTCATCGAAACGTCAAGAATGAGTAGGTCCTTTTCATTCTTCCTTTCTTTTCATACCTGTTGTAGATATAGGTTTGTTACTGGACCAAGCATCTCCAAGTTGTCTATCTCTGTGATGTTCTCTCTGTCAAGACGAACATGTGTCAACTTCATCAGCCCTGAAATGCTGTAAAGTAAGAGAAAAAATACACATCATGATTGAGGGATGAATATACGACTCTACCCTACGTGACCAAATATTCCAGATTCTCAACTTCAAATTGCTCTTGAAGACAGATAAAGCACTCTGTGCTAATTTTGTTGTTAGCCTTGAGCAATGCATCTGCACCCTCCTCACCCATTACATATTTGATATTGATAAATTACAACTGTAATTACAACAGGTATTGCACAAATCTAGTTATCAGGCACTATCATGGTAATACAGAATGTGTATTGAGCACACACACTGTCAAATAAGTGCATGTGTTGAAGTCCAGAAATTACAGCTAATGTTTATTTTCAAGCAGCAATGCAGTTTATTTTCAAGCAGCAACACATTGACAAACACATTTGTTATTGATTCTAAAATTTTAAAGTGTCCGGTAGCTGGATTAATACTTTTACTGCTCACTATAAGGGAAAACATCTTGCAATATTTCTGCCCCCAGAAAAATTGCAGTGTCTGCTTTTTGTATAAATATAGTCAGAAGACAATCCTTATTATTAGACACATGGAATTTACAGAAAAAAACATAAAAACCTGTTCATTTCATAACTCCAGAATGCAGCACTTATAAATATACACATTCTTGTACCTGACTCAATATAGATCTGAGAATGTGCAAAATGTAAATCCTGGATATTTCCTTTGAGGGGGAGGGGGGTAGCAATTTGGCATTTTTACTTATGCCTTGTATTGTTACCGATTAGAATTCATATTGTATTACTCACAGTTCATCCCCGGATCCTTGTGCAGTAGATGTCGGGAGATTCCTCTTCGCAATCAAAGACATGTTAATGTGGGCTGGCTTGCCATGACCTGCAGAAACAGTGAAATTAATTTTAAAAAAGAGAACATGTAAAGACATATTCTAGATGAGCACTGGTACTGAGAGGACTACAGTTGACACAGATCTACATGTATGAAGTATGACTATGACTCTGAATATAAATTAATGCATATTTTGAAAATGCATATACATCAAATGAATATCAGTATGCATATTAGGAGAAAGTAAATTATTAACATAAATCTCAACGTGACAAGGACATGACTGAAATAGGCTTCTATATCCAAGAAAATAAAACTAAGTAGTCCACAGTATAACTAAGCAACCCTTTCTTGTAAAAATTGTTAATGCGGATGCGGGTGCTGACCTCAAAATTGTGTTTCAAGTGTAAAACCAAACAAACTTGTGCTGCTGCTTCCAAAAGCCTCGTCATGTACGTGTATATAGTGAAAATCCAATTACTGGACAGCATGGTAATATCGAACACTTATTGAAATCACGCACTACAGAAAAATATGCGCATGTTGAATAGTGGCAACTTCATTGATTGATAAATCAAGTATCTGGATAACCAGTTAAAGTTAAATCTAACTTAAATCATCTAATATTCTGTTTTTCTTCTTTTTTAAAGGATAAAACAGGAATGCACAATCAAGAGACCAAACCGAACGTGAATCACGATCATACCGACAACATCAACACATTTTCTATTTTTATTCAACCATAACGAGACAATAACATTGCTAATGCCTTTTTGTAACCAGCTGTGCACTAGCGTGTGCGGCTAGAGTAAGGAGATGCCTCGTTCTTAAAATATCCCTTTGTGTGTATGATGGAAGTCTATAAAGGCACGCACCTTATTTCTGAGCAAATATAAAACAGTAAAATATATCATTCAATCACTGAATCTGGTATCACTTGAAGGAGAATATTCTGAAGATTATGAAGATATAAATATTG
>BQKZ01000223.1:145017-169024 GCA_036244855.1 Temnopleurus reevesii | reverse complement strand
ATTTCTCAGGTAATTTGAGACTGAGTTCCATAAAACCGAATCTGCATGTACAAAAGAGCTGCATGTATAAAAGAAATGACGATTCGACGTCGAAACTCCGTGTTCATTGACCACGGTGAGTATTTAATTGCAGGAGACACGGCGTATCTTCCGATTAACAGGACAATTCCTTCATGCTTGTTTAAGCAGTTTCAATATGGCTACTGATTTCACATCAGGGCAGTGTTTCACCAAATCGTTCTTAAAGTTACGCACGACTTTAGGCAGTTGGGAAAGACGTGTGTAATACGCGCAAGATTCTCGCTTATTCAGCACAAGAACTGGTACCAGTCGAACTTAAGCCCCGGTCACATAGGACCCCGGAAGTAACACGATTCACCCCGACTCGTTGTTCTGAGGCAGTTAACTGTGAATTAACAAAGAGTCGCGGTGAATCGTGTTGCTTCCGGGATCCTATGTGACCCAGGGCCCCATTGCATAAAAATTGCGTTAAAACGTAAGTCATAAAATTTAACGCAACTCAATTTTTAACCAATCAGGGGCGCGTATTTAGGACTTGCGTTTAATTTTCTGAGTTGCGTTTAAACGCAACTTTTTATGCAATAGGGCCCAGGGCTTTAAAGTCATTCTTAAAGTCTTTCTTATCTTGGTGAAACACGTCCCTGATCGTTTCCACTTCCCCATCAAAGAAAACATCTTGTCTAAGCCTATCTCTTTTATCGCTATAAGTTTCAGCTATAATTTGAGCATATTCATCATGCATCGCTGCAATATCTTTATTTCATTACGCCGATCGTGAAAGGTTACCCAATGTTGTTTTATTTCATCTTAAGGGCAATAACTATCATGGTTGATTGATAAATCACTAAATACAAGTGTCAAATTAAATTTGTAAATCTAACATTTTGACTTTTGTTATGTTATTATTATTATTACGAATTACCTTTTTGAGAATTATTGTCAATAAACTACAGCAAGATATGTTTGAACCATTTCAATGCTCTTATGTGTATAAATATTTTATGTTTTTCATACACGCAGATATTTCCCTATCATGAAATACATTAATGATAATTAAAACTTATACAAGGGATATATATACATATAGGATTTTCTTTTAATTCTAATCATGATACTTTTTATATTTGTTATGTTTTCCTATATTCTTTTTATGGGGGATGTTTTTGAGATTTGAAGGAAATCAATGGTTTAAAATGGGGGGGGGGGGCATTAAAGTCTAATTTGGATGGGTAATTATCACAAGCATTATAAAACATGATATATTTGCACTCTTAAAACGTTTAGTACCACATCATTATATTTCGTGTATTTTTTCACCAACCAAAGCGATCTTAAACCAGACAAATGTAATTTGGACCAACAGCCGTGTGAACAACACGTTGCCCATTGTTCCCTTTTAACTAGCCCAATTATTTCAGGACCTTTTTGTGTCAAAGGTGCCAAAACCCTACAACAACAACAATAAGAGAGTGACTGTGATTCAAATATCCTTCTTGTTTATACCTCCCATTAGCCAATATAGGTATTCTCAAAATAAATTCCACTTTGATATATTTATGAATGAATTCTAAGAAGACCTTTGTACGTGGTTTTACCGTCACGCTAATATGAACCTCCCGGCATGATCCGGGCGAACGATGTCTCTCACTGCGGGTAGCAATGTAAGCACAATGTCATATCCATTAATGGAGAAAAAAATTGAATGTCAAATAACATGATGATAGACGGCTTGAAAGGGCTTCATGTATATACTTTCAACATTATCACAATTTATACAATGATCTTAACATTTTCATTTAGAGAATAATTTTTTCTTGAATTTCTTTAAGCTTGATATAATTTATGCGTAATTATTCAGAATTGAATGAGAAACGCCTTTAAATTTAAAGTCATCATCATCACCAATAAACTCCTAGTAATTTGTGTCTAAGAAATATATCTGTTCTAAAAACTTAAATGTTATATTGATATTTCAACTGATCCAAACATATTATTTGTTCACGTATTGGCACGGATTGGTATAAAAAAGACGAGACGAGAAGTGTGCATTAATGCCAATAATTTTTATTTAAAAGTCTCAAATTTTCGGGGGCAAGCTGCCCTCTTCCTCAGGGGAAAACAAAACAAGTTCTGATATTTAGAATGCGCATTCTTAGGCAAGGTTGCTAAGAGCATTGACTGAGAATGCGCATCCTTTACAGCGTACAGTTTATACAACAATGGGAAAATATAATTACTGCGCTTCTGGTATTATGACGTAACAACAAAGAACAAAGAAAATGTATATAAGAAATTATATATTAGTACATTTGTAAATATATATAGATTTGTGAAGGTAGTCACTCCTCCAACCTCGTCAAATGGTAGTTTAACAGTTTGGGTTTTAGAGCGTACGTGATGTACACACGTGGGGGAAACAAAACATTTATTGCTCACAACGTTTCCTCAAGATGCACGAATACTGCATCACAATGTAAGGCTAATGGACAGGACGAAGTATTTTGGAGGCAAGAAAACAGAAGAAAAAGAAGAAGAAGATGAAGAATAAGTAGAAGATGATGACGAAGATAAAGAAGAAGAAGAAGAAGAAGAAGAAGAAGAAGAAGAAGAAGAAGAAGAAGAAGAAGAAGAAGAAGAGAAAGGAGAGAAGGTGTCCCGATGAAGATAAAGAGGAAGAAGAAGAAGAAGAAGAAGAAGAAGAAGAAGAAGAAGAAGAAGAAGAAGAAGAAGAAGAAGAAGAAGAAAAAGAAGAAGAAGAAGAAGAAGAAGAAGAAGAAGAAGAAGAAGAAGAAGAAGGAGAGAAGGTGTCCCGACTAATCCAATGTTACTGGGAAAACTTGAAAAATTATCATTAAGGGAATTAGGTAAAAAGAAATCTTAAATCATGGAAAACCAGGAAATTTGATGCAGTATTCATTTCACAATTGGGGATTCGTCAAATTAGACTGAAATGAATGAATTATTTTGACAAAATTATCACGCAATTTTGAAAAATCATCGGGGAAATAAAAAACAAAACAGGGAATTTTGTTCGTATCAAGTAGTCTGTGGGAAAACTGAACACAGAAGAAAATAAGACGGAATCATATTTCACATATACTATTGTATTTGCATCATTCTCGCTTTTCAATGCGTATGTTTGCAGTATCAGGACCAAAATGAAAAACGGTTTTTAACTCGCGTTGTTGTCATATGTAATTATGTTCAACTGTTCAAATCATGTTTGAGTAATGATAATAGTAGTAGATGCAAATAATGTAGCGCACGTATCCACTCTGATGAGTGCTCAATACTCTTTGCATTATTATTACCCTGGCTTTAGCCCGGCAGCCACCAGCACACTTGGCATTTCTCGGAATAAATATTCCTGCCAGGTACCCATTCACCTCACCTGGGTTGAGTGCTGCACAATGTGGATGAATTTCTTGCTGAAGGAAATTAACGCCATGGGTGGGAAATCAGAAATTATTACAAGAATAAATTCATCCATGTTTTCACCAAGAGAAGAAAAAGATCAACCTGGATCGCAAAGACAAAGACTGATCAAAGAATCAGACATGAATTAGACCTAAAGATAGACAGATCTGTGGGCGAATCTAAGGGCACCAACCTAATACATGCCAAGCTGCACAGCGTGAAATCACTTTTAGCAAGATAATCTCTAAGTGCTTTTACCCTCGCGTTATCTACTGACTTTGGAAGCTCATGTTGTCGTTGAACTTCACAATTACCTATTACCCTCTCTGCCGCCGTGCTGCAGTCACACCTATGATGGCTACCGGTAGGTAAAGAGGTAACCGTATAAAGCAGGGCGGTGTTTCACCAAGATAAGAAAGACTTTAAGAACGACTTTACGCACGACTGGTATCAGTTCTTGTGCTGAATGAACTGGAAAGCTACGGGTATTACACTTGTTCACGTACACCAGTCTTCCTTAAAGTCGTGCGTAACTTTAAGAACGACTTGGTGAAACATCGCCCTTGTACGTGAAAATACGCAACTATACGTATCGTCACCGATTTTATGAAGCGGCCTTCTAGCGAGGGATGGTTGCATGAACCACTAGTAGTAATTGCCATGGTACCTGAAGCTATGTCGGGGTTTCTACGTGTTCAAGCAGCGCCCCCGTAGTTATAGGTCGGTTCGTAAAAACACCGAAGGTATAGTACCTTCAGCAAAAACGTATTCTTCATTTCAATTAGCATCAGGCCAAAGAGTATCATCAGACTTAGGGGTGTTGCTCAGAAGTTTCAATTAGTCGCAAGTTGCAGTTGATCGGAACGTGTCAATCGAAATCATTGTTTCATGTGCGTCTTGTTAAATGCACATACCGTGCGCGAATGAAAACATGCGTTACAATTTGCAAATTTGCAATTGATTGGCAGTTGATTTTGAAAAACACCCCTTAAGATGTCTTACAATGAAAGACGTGCAATACGTGCAAGAATTGGAGCGATTTGGAAAATGGACGTATTACATGAATAGGAAAGGTTTTACGTGCGTGGCAAAACGTAAGGTATACCGTTGCATTATGAAGTTTAAATTCTTGTTTTCTGAATCCATATGACTACAACTGATGTGAGATTTAATATACCTCTTCCAAAAAAAAAATTAGATTAGATATGTAGAGTGATAGATCACACAACGGGGACAACCTGATGCTACGTGCCCGTACGTGTGCTTACTTGTTCGCATTACCTTCAAACGTACCGTCTACGGATATGCACAATCATTGTCAATGCAGCAGTGTGACTGCTCCTTGAACATTGACTTCAACTCTTCTAATGGAAGTGTTATACATGTTTGAGTACATTAAGTCATATCATTCTATCCTCGATAGATCTTTCTAAAAAAAATATTTACTGGTTCTTCTTCGGCAATTACATTGCAATACAAATCCATTATAGGCTATCACTAGCTCGTAAGACGGCTGAACTTCGTATAACTATCGCATGTCAAATACAGGCTCATGCTAACACATTGGGGATGGTTGCACTAAAGCATCATAAATATAATTCTATGAATAAAACGATGGAACATTCACACAACATCCATTGTATGCCAAAAAGTGTGCCACTATCATTGTCTGGAATCTTATAAATAGGAAACCATATAGTTTGCTCAAATTTAATGAAGCTTTAATGTACATTCATATTTTTAAAGGTTAGAATCACGGTTCAATTCCAACAATTGTTCGATTCATCCGTAAATTTAGTTTGAACGGTTCTGTAGGTTAGGTGAAAAGAAGATGGGTATAATAAATCTCGAGTGGTATCAATAGTTTCATCTTTATCGATTGAATAAATGATAAGAAACTTTATAGATTTAATGCAAAGTTGCAGGATATTTGACCACTTAAACATGCAACGATGCACGATTTCATTATTTGCAAAATCTTTCGTCCTCTTAGTTCTAAAGCATTTGTGTAACATGGCCGTTTAAGCGACGGAGTGCGTTGAAAATGTTCCTGGAAAGCCAAACGGTAACTAACAGTTGATTCTCTGTCCTTTTTAATGGCACCGGAAAAAGTAATGTGGTCGATAAAAAGTGCTTTCTGTTGGAGGAGCTTATGATATGTAACATTTATTGCTTTTTTCTGTGTAGGGGCAAATTTCCCTTTTCCGATCTTTCTTTAATGATCTCATTATTGTGCGTATTCAATGCATTTTTCTTTCGTCTTTGAATTGTACAGTCACATTCGATCTTCTGTATCTTCATTGCATCTGCTATCATTCGTACGGTTTCTCGTAATTTCTTCTGTTTGCCATGCCCCATTTATCTATCACGAGTATTTCAATAATAATAATAATAATAATAATGAACGGCTTTTATATAGCGCCTATCAACTCTAAGAATTCTCTAAGCGCTCTACAATTGCAGCATTATTACCCTGGCTTTAGCCCGGCAGCCACTTCATTAGCGCACTTGGCGTTTCAAGGAATAAATATTCCTGCCAGGTATACCCATTCACCTCACCTGGGTTGAGTGCAGCACACTATGGGTAAATTTCTCGCTGAAGGAAATTAACACCCTGGGAGAGATTCGAACCACCGACCCTCTAGTTAAGAGGCGAGAGTCCGAACCACTACACCACGACGCTCCCATACACCACGACGCTCAATAACATATGAGTAGATTTTTCATGACTAAAGTTAGTTTTTATGAGCCTGATTCAGATAATATAATGATTCATGATTAGTCCCTGGTAGCACCATATATATATTATTTTTTTGTTTCTGCCGGTTTCTATTTATGATGATAATAATATGATAATAATAACATAACAATAATAATATAATAATAATACCTCTTATTTTCCAATGGTAACCACTTTCAGCTGTGAGCTGTTCTCCCAGCGGGCCCTGAATAACATGAAATTATTATTACCCTCCTCAATTCTTAAATATCAAGCGACTGGCAAAAAGGCAGGTGATCTCATTTTTAAAAGTCTTTGGTATGACTAGGTTGGACCAAGCCGGGAATCGAACCGACGAGCTCCCGTTCATGGGGCAGACGCTCGACCACTGAGCCACACATGTCCGGTGATATTTCTGATATTCTGGAAACGCGCCAATGCATCAAACTTTGTATCTATTCAATTCACATTTAATTAACATAATCAGCAGAATGCCTATCTTACGTGGGTGTCATAATATCATATGAAAACTTAACGAGAATCAACGATGTACACCCTAAAAGTGTTGAATAAATGGTACATTTACACTAAGATATGTTAAATATAACACTACGACTGTTGGAACTCAGACGCTTGAAATGTTAATTTTTAAGTTTGAAAATGATGTCACTTTTATTCTACAACCTTTTCAATGTCGATTTTTATTTTATTTTTATTTTTAATGAACAGATTAAAATAAGTATTTGCAGGTTATTGTAAATACAAAAGCGGCGTGTTAATCCAATTGCCCTAGTTCATCATATACCTGACGTTGGGGTTAGAGGTTAAGAACCTAAACCTATTTTCGTTATTAGCCTAAAATCAGACGCGCGTCACTTCTTATATTATCAATCACACTGTTTACAGTATCACGCTAGATTCAGGGGCATTGAACGGTATATGAATTATAAACTGAATTACAAGCAAGGTGTTGGTTCTCACCTGGCTATAGCTTTCATCTATACATGATGGGAAATTATGATGCTGAAATTACAACTGATAAGATCAAGCCAGGGTTATACCGCCATAACACATACATGAAGGACATGTGCATGAATAATAAAAATGATAATGATAATGGTGGTTTCTTTTTGAAGCACACACACATCAACCAAGAACTCATGGATATGAGTAAAGTCGCAAAAAGTGACACTATAATGACACACCGGTGAGTATATCAATGAAAATACTCAACTGTGTGTCATTATAGTGTCACATTACTCAAATATGTGAGTTCTTGTTTTTTGTGTGCACAGGTCCGTCAGCAATGACGCTCATGGCGCTGTACATCAAAATTAATATGGAATTTGAAAAAAAAAATAAACTACTTTTCTTTAATACAAGTGTGAGCAATTGGTTAAATAATCGTAAAATGTCAAAATCTCGATGCCCTTCATGTTTATTTTATATGGAAATTCCCTCAGTCACTGGTAATCTCTTAATAAATGGAGTAAGATAAAATAAACAAACTGTGAATATTTGAGCAAAATTCAAAAGTTACGGATTTTCGAAGTATCCATTTCCAGCACTCATGGACATCGTTTAGTTAGCAACTTTGACATAAACTCTAACGGCAACATGGAATACTTCTTATCCACTTTGTACACACAATTGTGTATTTCTCACCTGTTCAAGAAAAGATGCTCAACTTTCATAGAGTATACTTTTATCAGTGTACGGAATACATGGTAAAGGAATGGACATTCTCGTTGTGAGGCGAAACACATATGGACATTCAATTTGAGCTATTATTGACAAACTGACATCTTGGGTTTTTATTAATTGCGATTGTGATGGGTTTTCAATTTTCATTCTCCATGGTCCTCCCTTATGATGACCATAGCAACGCATCGCCAGAGTGAATTCCACAAGTGTCATGTTAATAACGATACCTGAACAAGCCACATCGCTAGTATACAAACATACCATAATCGTATACACTAAGAAAAAAGGGTGCACAAAGAGTGGACACCTTCGAGAAACACGATATAATCTATTCCCCCTCCCCCCCCCAAAAAAAGTCGAACGACAATTTAATGCTCCTTTGTAATGCTATTCAAATCGGAACCGACTTGCAATGGTTGTGTCCGCACAGTTAAATACACGGTTACGGCTCTATTGTCCATGGCCGTCTTTATTTTGCGGAAATAGTTTATATCGTGCTGAAAAAAGAATTGTAATTTACTGCAAAGCTTGAAAGGTGCGATATTGCACCGTTTTGATGTACTCACTCAGCAAAAAGGAACATAAAATATGCAAATTACCAAATAATGAACAATAATGTACCTTTTGACAGCAAAAGAAACACCTCAAAACACATCTTTATAACTCCTAATGTAGCTTAATGTAAGTCTTTCTAAGCAGCGCTTTGTATCCTCTGGAAAAAGAGATATATAACATTTAATAATTCTTCTTCTTCTTATTATTATTATTATAAAACGGATACTGTGTTATGATATGTAGTCATTGTTTGACATCTTTTAAAGTCGCCATCGAGTCTGTATTTAAGCTACAAGGCAGTGACGTATTGCTTGACCTAAACCCTACAAGTGGTCTGGTAATAATCACGTGATAGTAAATATGACTTCTTATCGAGGCGTGCAATTTGGCGGTTATTGGGTTGGTTTCAGCCAGAATGAAATTTTTGACGTGTTTTAAACGACAGTTCTTATTACTATAGATTGTTGTACCAAAGTGAACTCCCCAACAATACAACTTCTTTGAATGATTAAAAAGAGAAGAGAACATGAAGAAAAAGACAATTTAGCCGTCGAAGGCTAAGACCAGCCTTGCGGATCAATTATAATTGATTAATGCTACTATAACAATGAGCGTTAAAAGATATTAGACTTTCATTTTGATAAAGTGAAAAAAAGAGTTTTCCTATACCCATTTCCACTTCTATGCGAGATATGTTTTTATCAAATAGCAACTTTAAAGTTTACAAAACTATATTTAAAAAAAGATATAAATATAGACGTAGTTCTATTCTAAGGAACTCTCCCGGTATCCAGAAAATGAATGCTGATGAATGCTGAAAATAAAATAAAACGATTTTCATGAACATATATAATTTTCCTGAAGAAATATCGCTATCCTATATCTTAGCCTTCTATTTCTTGCTGTGGTGCTTCACTCAGAACAATGTTTGATTCTGTGGAGCCGAATGCTTCGAGTTAATACTACTCCTCAGTTCTGTTCACAACCTGAGGACAGATGAGGTCTTTGGATACGGCCAATGAATTCAAACACATATGGGGACACCGCAGTTATGGCGTCGCCGCTAGAGGGAGCAACATAAGTGGTCATATAATCTTTCTATTTATCTGCCCAAGAACAAATAACACGATATAAACTATTTCCGAAAACTTAAGTGGGCCACTGACAATAGAACCATACGCCGTGTATTCAACTGTGCGGACACAACAATCGCAAGCCGGGTCCGATTTGAATATCATTATAAAAGACCGGTGACTTTGCATTCGACTTAATTTCTCGAAAATAATTGTGTTAAAATATGTATTTTATCTTAACATGAATACCTGTACAAGTTCCGGCTCCCTTTGGAATACCGACTCACATATCTCCATCGCTAGCGTGTAAGATTGGCTAACGAGGCTTCCACTTGCCTTCTAATTACAATTAACAATTATGAAGTGAAACAGAAGTGGACATATGACGTCATAGAATCATTCAAAACATGGATTTGAAGGAATGTTGTTTATCATAGCGATATGATTCAAGAGTTATTGCTTTTCATTAGAGGAAGGGTGTATGGTGTAATGTGGAAAGACAGACAAAGTCAATTGTTATCATGAAGCTGCCTGAAAATAGATGAAACAGACAATACTTGAAAGTTTCATGAAATATGAATCATAATTGATTAATCACAGAGTTATTACTGCGACGAGAAATGGAAATAAATTTAGAAATAACCGTATGTATTAACCTCATTGAGCTTTGCTTCTACTTTTGAAAGGATTCCTTGTGCAGCGTTTCCCGAAGTTACGAAAGAATCGCGGGTATTAGTTCTTTTGCTGAACGATTGACAAATTCTTACAGACAAAGCACCAAATAAATTACTTCAGTCTTTTAAGAGTCGTTCTCTAAGTCTTTGATAAAATCATAAAACACCGATCGGATAAGAACAGTGCTATCGAGTTGAAATGAGAGATACATTTTTTTTATATGTTACAAAATGAATGGAAGAATGAAAAATGAATGGGTTATAGGTACCTTTAGACTTTTTACTAGACAACTTATTTTTTTCACAACATGTCTTCCCTTTTGGCAGTGCACCTAATTTAAACGAAATCGAATGATGCTGTATATCATAAATACATATTGAAAAAAAAGATAAATCGTTGTTTGTGGATAACTTGATATTTTCTTATGTTCATAAAAGGTCATTTCAATATAGACATTTATCAAGTCTGCATTATCACTCATCAAATCAGAAAAAAAGGATTACGGATTCTTAAACATGTCAATTTAATTGATTTGATAACACAATGGACAAATGCGTATACTTGCACTTATAGATAGTTTGATTCAATTGGATTTGATTGCTTTTGTTGCACCCTGGTTGATTTAAAATTAATAAAGGTCCAAAATGAATAAAAGAATGAAATCACTTCCATGCAAATATCAAATGAACAGCACGTTCAATTTGAAATGTCTTGCTTCGGAAGTTCCCCCACGATGTTTTTCCTCTGTCATCCTCACTAATGATCATTCATAGTTTCTTTCATGAGTAAAGAATTCATTGTACGTTCTCCTTTGTGACGTCATCTATTATATGCTTTCCTTTGTGACGTATAGGAGACCGAGAAACGCAGAACTTTAATATCCGACTGGCCGAATTGACAATACGTGTTTTGCCTGTTTGTATACGTGGATGGCTAATCAAATAACTGAATACCTGGGAAAAATTAACAAGTACTTTGACATTATGTTCACACTAATTCCAGTAATAATAAACAAAACAAGATGAATAAATGGAAAATATTTGCTGAGTAATATCATCTTAACATGAACTGGAATGCATGGTGGTGAAAGTTTGCAACAATGTTTATTTTTATTTTGGGGACAGTGTAACGAAAATAGATGTGTTTTAACCAAGTCTGAGAATTAAACGCAAACCCAATTTTACACGTACTTTCACCCTATTACAACATACCAGTATTGGTGTCCCTATTCGAGAATGCACTAATTTAATATATCATCAAATACTGACTATAATTAGACTGTTCAAATTGTTATCGATAATTGCACATTGATGAGCTTGAATTTTGAAGCGCGTTAATGAGAAAGGTTATTTCAATCAAACTTTATTCATCTCTTTTACATTATCGCAGTTGCTGGTTTTATTCAGTTTACTTCATTGTGATGGTCTTCAATTATTATTTTAGATATCTCGCGACATTTGACTTTTCTTATTGAATAATAAAAGGTCATAAATATTGGCTCCCAAACCTTAATATTAATTTGCGTTATTTTTTCAAAATAAAAGTTCTTTACCCCTAATGCTGGGAGATCAAATACGACGTAAATACACGAAGCAATTATTCCTCAAAAACACCGACAATAGACAAACATGTGCGTGGATTCTAAGCATGAAATCGGTCAATGCAAATATAAATGTTTGTGATGTGTTATATATTGAACGAATGTTTACAAATATATTCCATTATTTAACAGGGTATAGATTTGAATGACGGTAGTATTTTGATATTCCACCCGATATGTGCTATTCAATCTGTCAACTTTGCCCCTTTCGTTATAAAAGCAGATTTATTTTGATATTTAGACCATGATATTGAAAAGGGTGTGACATTATGTTATTCAAGAAATTATGTGATATTTTGTGGTATTTATATCATTCAAATAATATATGAATGTTAAAGATATATAACTCGATTGATAAAGTTTACGTGGAACGTGTGACATTAAACCATTTCATGTTTTGAATAAATATCTAGGTTCATCTTTTAGAACCCGAAATATAATGTGTCATGATAATATTATGCTATTATCCGACTTGAATGTATGACATACAGTCCTTTGTCCAGAGCGTAATTGGTAATAATTCTTCGACAAGTGTGATACTACATCTTCATCTAACTTTTTGATCACATTTTCTACCCTTTCACTCCTGGCATAATGTCATGGGAACGTTTTTCTATAATTTTCATTTTCTAATATCCAACATTGTCTAACGGCATTAACTACAGACCAATGTGTTTGATTCACCACGACTGGGTGTCCGGGTTGGCGGACCCAAAAGTGTTACATTAGCTCCAGCTAGACTCCTTAGTGATTGTGGTGTTCAATATTGACACATTTAAATGTCATTTAATGGTGTCAAAATAGCACATGAACGGCTCAGAGGAGCAGACAGTGGCGTTGAATTATCACTCTGGGTTTAGCCATGTGTGTAAATAGCAAACATGGTTGCGCAGGTACTTCCACAAAATAATGCGTAACAGTTTGTTTAACGAGTAAATCGCCTTTTCCGTGTTCTTATAATTCTGGACGATAGAGGATATTCATTTCCGATCATTTAAGATCTTTCGATTATGAATCTGTTTCTTCATTCGCTACAATTAGTGTTGGGTTATTTTTCACGTTAAAGTAACGTATTACGTTAAATTAACGTATATGAGGCAGGCATTCAATATTAGCTTTTAACATGTTTAAAGTGTAGCTGTTAAACAGAACCAGGGAATATCCATTATCATGAGCAAACATGATGGCAATGCTGCAATTATGAATCTAATACATGTCATATTGGTATCTACCACTACAACTGTGATCATACTTATGGACACGCAACTGTAACCACCACTTCCAATATACTAATCTTACATCTTGATTTATTATGAGCTGTTGAAGCAATTCGAGCATGTTCGGTATTTGCGATGTTGTCAAAATTCATAAGCAACATTTTAATTTAGCGAGTTGCAATACTACATGTTATAAATAGAGGGTTTTCGAGTCATGTTGATCGAAGGACAGCGATATGGAAGTTAATGATATATCAATATAGAAATGGAAATAGAAGATTGGAGATAGTGGGGTCTCTTTTGATAGAAATTTTTTTTTTTTTTATCGCACCGAATTAAAGGAAAACATTAATTAAGTTGAAATTACCCTTTTCCTTTGTAGCGCGTTACTTTCATTGTTATTTATCACTGTGATACATGTAATTTTACCTATTTTGGTTGAGTTTGCTATTTTGAATTGGTAACATTCTAATATATTGTGTACACTGATTTTAGTACGGTATACTAACTCACACCTTGAAAATAAAGGAATATCTACGGATTCTTGTTTTTCTAAAGACTGTGTATGACAAAAACATAATTTCATTATATGTTATCAGAAAATGGATATGAAATTTATTTCAGGTTCATGCCTTTTTATATTTTCCCGTTAAAGATTTCGGGTTTTAACTAGACACGGATCATATTTTAGAAAAACCAAAGTGGAGGCTGCTGAAATCGGATTATGTCAATTTTGATATCTTTTTTTTATATTGTACATAATCATCTTAGCATGTTCGAGTAAACTAATATTCGTTCGTGTTAAAACCTAGCAGATAAATGTATAAAACTAGATATCCATTTGATTCCATTATCATTCCTATCAATCTCCATCTCATCTCTCATCTCGCCTAGCTGCAACCCATTGACCAAGAACTAATCAACTAATACACCCATTAATGATCACCCCATCGATCAAAACACAACTAAATCTGTAATAAATCACTATGATTTCAAGAGCACTTACTATCACAAAGTCATCAATCACTGATGAATCATGAATTGTTAAAATGCAACCTTTAACCATTTTTTTCCAACACACACTAAAACTTGGAATATTGCAAACGTTTCGCGATATAAAATTACTTCAATCAGATGATTAAAATTGAACCGCCTAATTTGTGTTTTCTCGTAACTGATTTCTTGATTTGCTTTTCGGATTTTCTTGTTAGGAATTCACCAAGGTATCGAGGTATTTCGGGAACCAAGAAAAAAATGGACAAAATGTGAATTTTGAGGCAAATCGGATTGTCATTTGAGGATCTATGAATGTTTTTGTTTAGTAATCCCTATTATGGAGACCCAATTGAGTTGGCAACAAGGCCAGCCTTTGTATCGTTATAATTTGAGCTGTCAATGAATCCTACACCGTAAAACATCAAATTTTGAATAATCACTGTTAACATTTAAAAGGTTGGAGGAGTAACAACCTTTTGAAAATGATAAATTAACATTTCCAAGAATGTTTGTTCCACCCGCTGTTGTATTTCCCCTAACATTTAATCTGCAAATTTACCATTTGGAAAGGTTGTAACTCATCGACCTTTTAAAATGCTAATTTAGAAATTTCGAACTTTGCAATGTTATTCACTATTTTTCATAAAAATCTGTTCGGTAAATTGATAAGTGCGATATTTCATATTAGAAAAAGCGCACCGACACCTTTTAAAGGCATGATGCGCTGTATAATAACTGTTTTATTATCATTATTATTATAATTATTATTATTACTATATATAGCATAATTCCTTGCTTGTAAAATTTATCAGGCAATGATATAACCAGACAAAACCAGACAAAATCATGGAAAATAGAGGTTATCTATTTGTCTTGAAACAAAAAATGTGACATTACGTACGTATCAATTTTATGAAAGCTTGTCGGCCAGGAAAAAAAAAATAGATTTTTAGAAGGTGGCAGAATTTCGGCTCTGGGGATTCTCAACTGTTAAAAACCATAATTCATAACGGGACGATTTACTTTGCCTAAAACTTTCTTAGTTCATTCACCTTCATCTCAATATGCTGACAGTACACTTATCTACAAATGTCGAGGTTTGGAACTCCTGGAAGTCTAATTGGCAAGGTTTGGTGTGTGTTCATTCAGAGATGTGCTCTTTGGAGATTTGAACTAAGGCCCTGCAAACCGGGCACTCGTTCGTGATTTGCAAGCAAATGGAAAGGTTTTTATTCATAGAACTAGACCATGACATCATCATCAAGGACCTATATCAACACTCAGGCAAAGTTCAGACAAGGCAAATAAGCACATATGCATGGATGGTCTTCATTATTATACCTATAGATAAAGTAAACACAATAATGTCACTTTGCAATTCAGTTTCGTCCGTAAAATTTCACAATGACTTTGCATTTTATTTTGACATTTCTAGCTTTTTCGAAGTTGTTTGCTCACTTGGGTAATGATTTGGGCCAATTCTGATCCATGTTCTCATCAACTCCTATGTCTTAGTAAAAAGGAAAGGAAACTTCCAAAATTAGAGATCGCTATATAGACTGGTAAAAGAAAGACAAAGTTGAAAACAATGCGAATTAAACTAGCCAGGACACATGATCATATCATCAACAGGGCCGAGAAGAGGTAATATTGACGGGAAATTGGTGTACAAAAGAGCCTCTCGCACAAACTATCATGAAAATGAAAAAAAGCGCTGAAGAAATTACCAACAGAGCAATCTACTTATATACACACATATACATACATTGATCTCTTGACAAATCTCATGACAGTATTATAGTTTTGCTGCTTTTTATACTCTTCATGCTCTTCGAGCAGAAATCTCCGCGGCAACAAATCTGACAACATTCTCATAAAGCAACGTCTGATTTTATGAATTGCTCTGTACTATAATTATTTGTGACATATAGACTCACAAAGAATAAAATTCAAGTATTTCCTACCTATCTTGGTACTCCTGCATGAGGGCTTCTGAAATCAGACAATCACAGAATCTGTGATCAGAGCAACTATGTAGACATAGATACACGATCATTATCTTCACCGTGGTCAACCACCATCTCGCATACCAGCCCGTACTGCGACGACCACCACGATCCATTCTACGAGTCTCACGACGATTACGCGACGACTACGCTAGCGACGGTATCCAAAGATATCCCACTCTGCTTCGAAATCACTTCTCCGTTATGTTATTTTACCTTCGATCCTCTCGCTGTAGAAATGATATGAATACCAATTTATTTATGTATCGGACTAATATGTATTCTCTTTGGGAACGTTCATGTGATGTCAATTTTCTTAAATCCTCTTGTTCGAAAGTCCTTTGAATGGAGGGTAAATTAATGCAAGATGGTTCCGATTTGAGTTGCGATCTACAAGTTGCCAATCATGTAGGTGTCAATTTGGACGAATGAATCATAAAAATATTCGTAAAACCAGCACGAGCTGTACTAAAAACAAAATAAATCACTTTTATCCAATTATCACCTTTTATTTGCTGTTGTATGATTTTGTGAACGGAGCACATCAAAGAGTTTCTCAATTCTTGAAGACCTATTTGTCTTTGGAGAGCCCTCTCATAAACTTGATTTCGATCACACTGATTGATGATCTGCTCAATCGATCACGATTATGAATAAAAAGATGCATACATTAAAATAATCCTTTCTAAAACGTCAAAATCAGATATTAGTTATCGGAAGACATGTCCAGTACTCAAAAGGATCAGCAAACACGATGAGGAATAAAAGAAAAGCTGACGGTGTGAAATAATGATTATTCCAGCGTGTCAAAGCCGGGCTGTGAAACGCGTTCAAATTATTCACCCTCGCGAATATGAATTATGATGATAACAATACACGATCATTTCACATCAGCTCCCCCAGCTACATTCGACCACAATCCTTCACTCCTCCCAACGACCGTTTTAAGATGATGGTCTTCCGTTGCTTCATTAACTATCGATAGAGAGATAATGTTGCAAATAGCACAGTTTCATCCGACTTACTTTTATAATCTGATTTCGCGCTCTTTTTTGCTCACTAACGCGGGAACTCCAGCACACATGTTAAAGACATTCCTTCAGATGCGAGCAAAATAATCACACTGGAAGCATTTATAAGCCTGCTATTGGTGGAAACGTTTCTCTCTTTCTCACTCTCACTTTCAGTGTTTTGTGAGTTGTTGATGTAATGCGTGGGTTGGATGTTCAACCAATGAATGAATGGCGCTCGCTTGGTGAGCAGACGACAGATGTGGGTGATCGGCAGGTGTGATCGGTCTTTGATCGCAGACCGCCCTCATTGGTCAACGTGCGATGCTGTTTGTTAGTGGCGCAAACTAAAATATTAGATGCGAGGTTAACATCTACACTGTTTAAGATTCGGGAAGTGACAAAGTTTGCAAATGATAGATTAAATTTTTAAATGCTGATGAGACAATTTTGCATATTCCTAAATTACATTTAGCAATCGTAATGTTATAGTTCATATTTTCATATTCTTACACAAGGGAAGCTAGTGAAATTCTTAGTTTTGCTAATTACCTTCAGAATGACTTCTAGGTTATACTGGTACATACACAATTCTGGATTAAAAATATATTTGAAGAATGCATTTGGTATTATTATTCAATTAAATCAAATCATAGCAAAAACAAAATAATTTTCGCGAGTTTTTAATGACCTATAGCTCCACAGTAAGTAATTTGATTGTCTAAATAATAGCTAATGTACATCCACATACACTCAAATAAGCTTAAGTCATAAGTTATTCCATCATTCAGCATTTAACATCTTAGCTTTAACTTAATATTCAATTTTTTAATCTAACAGCTAACATTTTCCCTAAAATAGGGCTCTTCAGTTTAATTTATTTTTGCAGCCTACTGTTATTCTTTCATGTGTGTATATTTTCTTTTGCATTGTTGTTATACCGTAAAACACTGCGTACAAGCGTACCTCAGCATTAATTTCTTGAAAAGTGCCCTCTAACGTCCAAAATGATCAAGTGCAATAAATATTGATATGATGATATAAATAACAATACCCTAACTTCCTTCATGAATATTCATGATTACTAATTATGCCCACCAAAATAAAATCAGTATGGAAAACGGTTTGTATTGTTCACTTGAACCTATTGAATGATATCATGCCATGGTTATACAGTCTTTTTTCTGTCCATTTCTTGGTAACAAATACGTTGCATTCTTTAAAGCTGATAGTAATAACTGAACTACAATACCAATCGGACAAGCTTTCGAGTTGTCTATACCAACCTTTGAATTAGAGGTATGCGTAAAATTTGCTTTAATTAGTGAACTGTGCCATGTTGCATAAAAAGATGCGTTGAAACCCAATTCTCAAAATTAAAGTCCTAAATACGTGGTCCTGATTGGTTGAAAACTGAGTTGCGTTTAATTTTCTGACCTGCGATTAATCGCAACTTTGTTATGTAACAGGGCTCTGGTCTCTTGATTCGCAACATACCTGTTGGGAACCATTACCTAGCATGAAAACATAGGATGCATCATATCGACTATATACATTTATTGAAATGGGAAAGGGGACCATTGTTTTTTATCAAATAATAACTGGCCTGACTAAAAAGTATTTGTGCTGCTATGTTATGTTTGCATTGTATCACTTGAAGCATTTCCTTTGACTCACATAAGCCGGTGGACAAGCTTTCACAAGAGAAAGTATCTTTGTAAAAGTGGATTGTCGTAAAGCGTTTCAACTTATTTATGTTCAAACTACATATTCAGTTGCGAGCTAAATAACTATTTCGGAACAAGGAGAACACCAACTCATTCTCACAATTGATTCCAAATCTCAGGGTTTCAGCATCTAATTCAGAATAAAATACCACCACCTGTCTTGTTGGCCCAATCTTATTATCCACTTCCATTCCTGTGATTGGGTAACATTCATCGGTCAATGTAACAAAAAGTCTCTAACATAATGGTTTGGTGAACGATTGCAAGCCAGCTGGTGAACATGGCTTTTTTTTTTTATTTTAGTTTGATTGTTCAGATGGTAAACAAATAAAAGGGAATGCATACTCCTCTATCCAGTGTAATAGGACTTAAAAAGGAACTGTAAAGGTAGTCTGCAAGCTAGAGCACACAACCTTTCACTGTGGTCCCCCCCCCCCTGAATGAAAGATTCAATCTTTACTATGCAAGTTTCTTGCAAACGATCAACGACAGTCAGACCTGCCTTTAACGACCATCTGTCCATAAAGGCCATCTTTCATGACTCCCAAGAAAGCATTTTACGTGGAAATGAAGCTATCGACAAAGACCATCTGCTGTTTAAGATCCCCTTTTCTGTTTCTCCCTACCCCGATGGTCTTTATGGACAGGTTTGACTCAAGAAGCTACGTAGTATTCCTTAAATCGATTAGTTACATTAGTTACAAAACTTTGAATTCACTCTGCATGTATTACTTATTGCTATTGTCGGGCAAGCCTCGGGCCAACCTTTGTGTGTATAGAAAGTGCATGAAATTTGAATCTATTTTTAAACCCGCCTTTTGATCTATTGTACAATTATTTCAGACTATAGTGACGCGTTTCCGAAATCTACCAGAACGAATTTTTCCTTCTTTTCAGCACATTAATGAATATTCATTATGTTCATTCGAGGAGAGCTTATCACATGAATAATAATTTTGCTTTCTCCTAATCGATCGCGAGTGGGCGCTCTGCAGAAGAAGGCCCTATTCACCAAAACGATTCAAATTCATATGCGCTTCTACGCAGTGTATTACGGTATGTAGCGTATATTAATTTTTGCTATATAGATTGCACCGAAATGTTCTGATCACTTACTGGACAACGCTACTAAACTAAAAGGAAAATTATGTGATAGTCTTTCAATCAGAGATACTTTCTCCATTTTGTGTGTGCATTTCCTTTTGTAAGTAGCCATAAAAGGTTATTTACTGCGTAGTATACAATGTATTTCAAACATGTAATTAGATACCAAATAAACGACACATTCGGTCACATTAGCCATGAATTAGTTCCAGAATAAAAAACAAGGATATCACAATTTCTGAGACCCACTTATGCAACGATTATGTATCTTGCAATATTTTTTTTCTTCTTCTTCTAATGATTAGAAATGTATGCATTGGTATCATTGTACATTATGCCAAATTGAATATGAACATCACATAATTTTTATAAGATGTTTCATATTTCTGGAAATACACGTGTGTAATTGTTTTGCAAACAGACTGTAATCAATTTCACATGTGGGTGATTTCACACATTCCTAAAAGTGATCTCCCCCATTATAAAACGAAAAAAATACAATCATGACAATGAGATCACCAACTTTTGTTTTAGTATTGAAGATATTCTGACTCTTAGATTTGTTTTCATTTACCTGTAACGGTCCATGGGCGTTAAATGTTTTACCAACTATTTTCTATGTAACATTTTGTATTGATTATTGTTGTCTTTTGTTGATTTTATTTTTGTTTTATGATGTATGTTTTACTTATATTAAGGACCCCATTGGAAATAAGCTTTTCTACTTCATTGGTTATCCTTATCATGGTATCGTATATGTTATATCTGACGAATAAAATAAAATAAAATCAAATCAAATACCTAAACTTTGCTTCATATATTATTTAATCAGAAAATCATTATTTGATTAAAACACGTGTTTTGTCATGCATACAATTTCCTGTAGCCCTTCGTTTTTTTTTTTTTAATTTCAGTTTCACTTTTGCTCGAATCAACCATAAGCTTATCATAAGATTACCTGGAAAGCAATACTTTACACTTAAGTTTATTGTTTGATTTCTCAATTAGCCCCACTTTTAGCCCTCTGTTTCTTTTTTAATCAAATACCTCATTTATGCTTTTATTTCCAGTTGATTTGGATTGCCACCCCAAAACTTCTTCTTGTTTTTCCTGTGTCTATAAAACTGTTTTGTTTCGTTATATTATTTGTTATNGGGGGGGGGGGGGGCTAGCGCCCCCAAAGCCGCTCCCTCCCCCCACATGGTGCGCGCCTGATCACTACCATCAACATCATCATCACATCATTTACATATATAGTCACTTAAACATTGTCATCATCACCACCACAACAGGATCATCAGCATCGCCTCCATCATCATCATCATTGTCATCATCATCATCATCATCATCATCATCATCGTCATCATCATCATCATCATCATCATCACCATTATCATCCTAATCACCATTATCATCATCATCATCATCATCAACAGCACTAGCATTATAAGTATATCACCATTAGGATCATTAGCATCATCTCCATTATCATCATCATCAGCATCGATCGCAACTTCATCATTTTCATAATGATCATCACTAGAAACATTGCCATCGTTATAATCATCACCATCAGCATTATCATCATAACCACCAGCATTGTCAGTATATCACCTTCATCATTATCAGCTTCACTAGCATCATTATCATCATCACAATTATATAGTTTTCACAATAATCATCACTTTTAAGTCATTATTGTCGTCATCATCGTCGTCATCATAATCGCCATCATCAAAATTACATCCACATAATTCTTCATTTATCTGCACGATATTAATTTTCTTCACCACCATTGATCATACCAAACAATTCTACATCATGACAACTGATATAATTTTCTTTCAAATGATTATTGAATGTAATTTTTCATGCATCGACATCATTGAAGTCGTAAAATATTTGAAATATTTACAAATATGATTAGATTTGCGAGCAGACATCTTCAATTTTATTTATACCTACATATCACAGATCAGTGATAATTTGGGATTTAAAAGCAATGGTTTATATTATTTGGTGCTAGTTTTATATAGTCTCAATAAATAAAATATATAGTTGATCATCCTTTTTCAATAAAACTGTCCTGATCATTTAAGTTGCTGGGCAAATAAAGATTTAAACAATAGGCCTTTAACATCCTACTTTCTAATAGAAGAATTATGTGAGTTTCAAATGAATACAATGACCTGTATTATTTGAAATAAAGTCTGCCGATCTCTTAACAAACCCTAATAAGTATGATAACAATTCAAAGTTACTTCCAAACATCCCACTACAAACTAAAAATCTACTATTTTGGAATAATTCTTTAAAGGTGCTAGCTTATACCTATCTGGTTGATGTTTTGCAATGAAATTTGTGAATCAATATTTGTCAATACCAATTACCAACAGTAGAAGTATAAAGTTTGATTCATGCAACCCCCCCCCTCTCTAGAAAAATGGAAATTACACCAAAAATAAATTAAAAGGCTATGAAAAAAAAAAAGAATATCTAAATAGCAAGAATTTTGTTCTTTTATCAATTAATGTATATGATACTTGATAAATGATTATGCCCTTGTTCCTTACACGGAAACCAGCCCCTACAGAGTCTCATACACAGTTAGAAAAAAAGGGTGCACTGGATATTGCAACTTTTCATATATTAGGGATCGTTTCATTCCAAGCCAATTGATCTACCTACTGAGCTTCTTCCTGCTTTTTACCAAAATGACAGATTCACAAGACATCAAGCACATACTCTGCATGCTTGGGTTTACTATAAAAATATGTCAAATTATCCGCTCAAAAATATTGAATGTTCAGATGTCCTAATTTCCATCAATCAGTAAGAGCGGCTTCATATCTCAATTGGTCAATCGTCTCACAGTCTGGCTTATAATAGAGCGATTCTTCATGGCATGGGACAAACCCCATGTGCGTTTTTTAATAATTTTGTAATCACCCTAAAAGCTGTTCCCAGTGTTTGATTATTTTGCATCCTTAAATGTGAACAGTTGAGCCCACTTTTCCCAGGGTGTAGTCAGAAAACACGATGACATGGTTGTAATGACAGGGATTAAGTATTAATAGTAGTACTAAAAGATAATTCAAACACAGTTGTTGAGATCATCAATGCCACACTTCTACAGCAAGTTAACAGGTATTGAGATGTCGAACCAACTCTTGGATTCACTGGCCATCAATCCAAATTGGAAAGAACCTGTACAGTGGAACAAATGAGAGAAATATATTCAAATTTAATAACTATACCTATGGCACACAGGTAGATGCAGAAAGTGAAGGAGCCCTTGAAGACATGGCAAGCAAAAAAAAGTGATAGGAGCCCTAGTTATATAACCTACTGATAAATGCAAAATAAAAATAAAACAAATAAAAGTTTGCAGAATGTTCCCTTCCCCCCCCCTCCTCTCCTCCATTATCGGCTACATCGGCTATATTTTTCTTTGAAAGGGGGGAGGGGGTGTTTAAGGTTTCCTATACATGCAGACATTCTTTGTGATATCAGGGATTCCATTTTTCCCTGACTATCTCATTTAACATCAATTGGTCTTGTTTCACTTCATTGCTTAATTTTGTGAATATAAGACACGATGAATTAGTATTTCAAACCAAAAAATTCATTTCGCAAGGGCTATGTGCCAGGATGATGAAGGTAAAAAAAACACATTAAAAAGGAAGCTAAAATGGTAATAGCATACACCCAAAGTAATTCAAGGTGACTAAATCCAAATCTATTGAATCAATTTGAAACAGAAAAATTGGTCTTTGTACGATCAGTTCTACAGTACGCATTTCAACTTCAAAATTTACCACTTTGATGCGACTTGTAAGAAAATGATTCCTGGTGGTATATATTGGTTTATTTTAAAGAAACAAGTACTGCAAAAACACCACTCTTTAATAAAAAAAAAATTGAATTCAGGGGCGGATCCATAATTTTATAAATAGGGGGGCGGGGGGCGTCGCACATATCTGTCGGTTTGTTTAAAAAAAATGAAAATTAGATATTCTTAAATGCGGTTTCCTGGCATCTTAGGCCATATTTCTAAAAGAAAATATATATGTAAAGTGAGTGATATACCGCCTTATAATTCCTTCTTGTTTTCCTCTTTTTCTTTCATTTTTGGCCGAAAAATATGGGACGTGCGCCGGGACATCCCCCCCCCCCCCCCCCC
>BQKZ01000223.1:114429-132705 GCA_036244855.1 Temnopleurus reevesii | reverse complement strand
GGGGGAAATCTACGAGTCCTGTACCCAAAAGAAGTAATTACAAGATACAACAATCCCGACAATAAGCAGATATCTTTCAGTGAATAGCCACATGTTACCATGGAAATAAGCAGGGCTAAATCTCAGGTGCAATACCAAGTTGCATGGTTCATTTCAAATGCTTTTCCAACATCACAGATGAAAATCTTGATTATTGCAAATATGATTTATTTCAGATACAAGATGGGCTCCGTCTTTTTTTCCAAAAGGAGTAATCATTTGCCATGACTTGCCTTAAAACACAAACATACATACAAAGCAAACGAATAAACAAACTTACTAAATTAAAAACGAGCTTAAACTTTATTTGTTCTAGATATCAGCTTGCACCCAATGATACAAGAAAAAAAATCGAACTTATCAATCAAAATGTGACACATTTAGGGTATATACTATGGATTCATTTTCCTCCCCTCCATTCTATTCTATTTGTATCTTTCTTGATGTTGTTATCCGACTGTTCACCCATAATTATACAGAATTTTAGGAACAGTTTGTATTCCACAACATGTGCATGCAAACAAGAAAAGGACGAAAGATCAAAGAAGAGCCGACGAATCATGACGTCATTTCAAATCTAACATACTCCTCAATTTCCTTGGTCGTCCATCTCTATTCACTTTCCTCATCAATGTATTGATTACATGACGTATCATGTTTAAAGGAAGGGTCAACACTGGATTGTCATGGAAACTGATTTAAAACATCAAAGTGAAGAATGCAAAAATAACCGGCAAGGCAACATGAGTAAATTTCATGTTGGTATTAATACGCACAGCTTGAAGTTTGTCGTTGTCTTTATCTTATATAAAACACAATATAGACTATTTCTGAGAAGTGAAGTAGGTTATGGACAATTGATCCGTATACACCGTGTATACTGTTCGGACACAACAATCACAAACCGGTTCGCATTTGAATATCATTTCAAAAGAGCATTGTATTGATGTTCGACGAAATTCTACGAAAATAGATTATATTGTGTTATAATAGTTTTTTTTTTCATCCAAATATCTAGATAAATCCTGATGAAAAGGTTGGACAATATAATTTGTCATTGGATGAGGAAAAAACACTGCTACTTGATGTATCGCTTAATATGCAATGTCTCTGGTCAGAATACGATCAAAGTCATAATCATAATGAACAAAATATCAAAGTTAACGTAAAGTTTCATGGTTAGTCAAAAATGGTAGAAAATTAAACGAATGTATAAAAGTCTGTACCTACCACTGAAATATATAGCTAATATTTTGTTTTAAAATCGAAACAAAACCCATATGGTGAATATCAATGCCAATATTTCGATCGCAAATAACATTTCACCATTATTTAAGTTTTATTCAAACAAAGAGCATGAAGAGGAAAAACGCCTCATACGCAAAATCAATGGGAATTCTAATGCCCGCAGCACACATCGGAACTGATGTTCGCCCAGCACCTGACGTAAAGGCGAGCAGCACCACTCATGTCCCTTAAGAATTAATTGCGTCTTAATTGGCTGTTGGATATGAACTACAGTGATAATTATTTTAAATGGATGAAAATTCAACGGGACACTGTGAAGTGTGTCTGTAAGTGCTAATTCATGGGATTGTGTGGGGGAACACATCTGCTGTCTCCAAGGTTTGAGGTTCGAGTACCTGGCACGGCTTCTGGATGGTGACGTTAAATGTTGATCCTAGACAAAACAGAATCTTCTAATTTGATACACACCTCGAAATTTTCTCTTTCTCTCCGTCCATCTTTCCCATCTCTCAAGACCATGAAGATTATGCCAGAGTTTGACCTATAACTCGAAGGCAGGCGAGGAGAAGTCGAACGTTGCTTTGTTTTTAACAACTTACACCTTGCCATTCATAATTTTAAGGATCGATTTTGTCCCAGAGCTACCAATGTTCATCCACATCTGTATCGTTTTGTTAGTGCAATTTCCTCTTCAAATATTTATATCACAATGGGGTGTCGAGATTTTTTTCCAGGGATGTTTTTTTCAAGCCAAACTCCAGGCAGATTCCTCTTGCTTCACGTTACCAATAATTGACATGAAGATGGTACGGTTTCGTTGAAAATTAACTTCCTGCCCGCCCGTCTAGTTCCGCGCGTTTAAATAAATGTTATCATTCTTGATTTCAGCAAAATACCTAAAAATCAATAATTTGGATAATATCTCAAGGCCTTCCTCAAATTCAATCTAATCAATTACTTTATTGATTTCTCCATTTTGAAAGGCGATGCTTCTTATTTTATCTTGTTTGATAAAAGTAAACTTTCAACATAACGAATGTTCATGACCCGGATTTTTTTTTCTTCTGAATATGGATTTTTATCTAAGGATCAGTTGTGTGATATATAGTACGTTGTATGATAATGAATATGCTGCAGAGTATATGATGACTCATACCGTAGATATTGCAATACAACCAAACTATTCACAAGACGATCTCTAATTACACTAAACTGATTAAAGATTAAAGATTAAAGACAGAAAAAAAAATACACTCGCGTATTCAGACGGGCATAATGTTTCGATCGTCAAAGAACTGGCAATTCGCAATAAGTTATTGTTTTAGTCAAAACATAGTTAATGGATTCCATCAAGTAGTATTTTCATTTAATTACACTGAATATATACATTTTTAGATTGACAACATGTGAAAATTGATTTGATGAAACTATGATGATTTCAACTTGCATAGCGCAAAATAGAACTATGCGCACAATTTCATGAGTTGCAAGAGCTCATATTGCAATATGCATACTGTCTGAATAAAATGAGTCTTCAACTCAAGTTTGAATGTCATTAATGAATGTTAGATGAACATTGCTGAAATGAATATGAAAGAGAAAAGTCAAACAATTTTAGATGTTTGAATGAAACATGAAGGAAGGAAGGAACTTTCGATTGTGAAAGGTCATTTAGTTTTGAACATTACTTCAACAAGCAATTCTCTAACGTGATCCAATATGTATCTCATGCACAGATCAATTGTGATAATTACGCTGAGCATGACAAATCTTTAAAGAAAAACATGAAATTTCAACCTAATGAAGATTAATAGTATTACATGATTGTCATAAATGACAAAGTTGATCGAAATGAAATGTTATCACATGTTAACCGACATTTAAAATGATCAGAAATATCTAATTTAGAATTGCCCTATTTGTACCGTAACATGAAATACCAGAACGGAATCATTTTGGATTCATTAATGATCCAAAACTGGCCAATTCAGAACCGACCTTATGCTGTTAAATAACGAATAGAAACCGTTGAAAGTGTATTCTATTCCAGTTTAATGGACAATGAGAGTCTGTTAATATCTACGACAGATTATTCAACAGAGCATTGTCCCTTCATCAATGCAAAGAACTTTAACATCTCATCTCCTAAGTCGTGTGAGATAAATAAGTTCAACAACAAATAATGGCTCTCAAATCTGATCTTTGTTGACATTTAACCTGTTTATTAGTCCATTTGAGATTGTTCAATTTCTTTGTGCTATTCACAACCCACCCGTCCTGTTTGACCTTAGTCTCTTTAAAGCTTTTTCTTTCCCCAGTTTCCCGAAACATTTAAGAATTTGACATTCCGAAAATATCACTCCGTTTTATGCTACTTTACTTGGCTAACCCCATAGAAAACTGAGTTTGAATTCGTCACGTGTTAAGTCAGAGTAAAATAGATATTCCAGCGGTCAAAGGGTTAAATCTTTTGATAAATGAAATTGATAGCCTGAGGTGATCATATGTCAATCATGAAGTGAATCTCAGCCTAACATTTGCTTGACTTTTAACCACCTGTATCACATGTAAAATTGATCAGGTCCATTTACACTACATAGTATGAAAGATAAAACCATTCAAGGCTTCGAGGACCCTTCACATTGGCAATTTAAGACACAGCTGACTCGTGCATAATACAATTATTCACAATGTATTTGTTAAAACATTAAAAAATTCTTCATTCGAGGGCCGTTCACATTGGTAACTTTTGAAACAACTAACTCGTGTACAACCATTGACAATGTATTTGGGAAAACACAAGAAATTTGCTCATTCGAACATGTCTAATGTCAAGTGACGGCGTCAACCAAGCGCGATCTTTCCATTTTACCCAAACTAGTTAGACGAATTAATTATAATCTTAATCATCTAAAATAGAAATAGAAATAAAAACAGAGGGTATCTATATATTAATAATCAATATATGCACATTTGCTTACTTTTCATAGATCATGAAGAAGGTTTAACAAAATTAAATGCAGTATCACCATTAAACCTCTGGTTAGACATGAATTTAAGACGAGTGTAAATGGGCCTATACGATTGCGTTGAATCCTAATGCGTGAATAGAACTAGGTCGTTGGCCTGATTTCTCTCTTGTGCTGAGACTTGTAGCTTTCCTTTCGACATTCAATCATCATCTATCATGACATTTCCCTTTTCATATTTCAACGCGCTGCTGAAATGATAATGATCGAATGTAGATGTGTTGAAGGGGCAAACTCTGTTGGCAAAGGCATTGTGATTGCATGCCCACCCTCCTCGCTTCTATTCGCCTCTCTCCCTCTCCCCTATGAATTGTGTGTGTGTGTTTGTGTGTGCGTGTGCGTATATATGTGTGTTTCGGATGTATATATGCATGTGTGCTCTTTTCTTTCTTTCACATATTCCCCCTCTATTTTATTAACACTATTTCTTCCGTCAATCTGAACATTTTTCTCACCCCCCCCCCCTCTCTCTCTCCCCCTCTCTCCTTCTCACCCTCTCTCTCTGTTTTAAGGCGACCCGAACTCAAGCCATACTTTAAGTATTTTTGTATTTACTTATATTTTTTATTTACTTATGTGTATTATGTTTTTCGAAAGAGGAAATAGATGTTATATTCTATTCTATTCTGTTCTATGATTTCTCTCTCTCTCTCTCTCTCTCTCTCTCTCTCTCTTTCTCCCTCTCTCTATGTCTATCTCCCACCCCTCTCTTTCTCTCTCTCTCTCTCTCTCTGTTTTATGTAATTTACACATACCTAGGCGCACACATTTAAATATACCAAAGCATACAAACCTATTATTTCGGCAGATAATGTTACGCAAACATATTCGCAGATATTGAGAGGTGGGCCACATGCCCATCCCTATGCAGACACCATTTCGCCCCTCCCATTTTTGATTGCATTCTTATTTTTCATTTTTTCTTAGCAACTGAGCCTAGCTGATGTAGAGCGATCAATCTTTCGCCGCCCCTTCAGTTGTCAAATCATGGTTCCGACTTCATGTAAGTCTCATCTCCTTACTTCTCTTTCTGTCATACCCTCTATTTTATTCCTTCTTCTTCTTCTCTCTCTCCCTTTAAAATACACATGCACACACATACATCTGTATACGGAGACTAGTCTGTTTCTCCTCCCTAACTCTATGCTCCTTCATTATTTATCCCATTATCTTTTTCTCTCCCTTTCCTTTTCATTTCCACTATCGTCATTCTTCCACCGGTTTTCTCCCCTCTATTCCCCAACCTCTCATCTCCCTTTCTTCATCTGGCTCTTTCAAAGAGACCTCTGTAGCTTTATCCATCACTTCCACTCTTTTATCTTTGATACCAGGGCAGTGTTTCACCAAGCTACGTAAGACTTTGAGAACAACTTTACGTACGACTGGTATCACTTCCCATGCTGAGTAATCGAGAATCTTACGCGTATTGTACTGGTTAACACGCCAGTCTTTCTCAGTGTCGTGCTTTACGTTAAGAACGATTTGGTGAAACACCTCTCATGAGTACAAATGTCTTCCTCTTTGCACTTTCCTCAGTAAATAGAATAGTAAGTATGTATAATCATCATGACGTTTTTCCTATTACTATTATAGCATTAGTTGACTCCCATTGGTCAGCTGAAATGTCATCGTTATATTCTCCCCATAATTCTATGTCTCGAGGAAATGATTCTTACTTAAAATAATTCACTGACGTGGCCGTTTCCGAAACTTGCTATCCTTAGCTTAAAATTCATTTTCTGAATAGAAATCATCACAAAATGAATCTAAAAGCAGACATGGGTCTAGACAAACAAATAAACATGTTGTACGTCAACTGAACCATTTTTGTCATGTTTGTTGGGGCATTTATCATTGGATTGTAGTAAAATGGGTCAGAGGTTCTAGCCCTTTTAGAGCAACACGCTTGTTGAAAAGTATATCAGCCAATCATGATCATACTTCGCCCTATCCATTTTTACTGGCGAATCGTAATAACTTCTCGAAATGTTATACGAGTACACACATAAAACGAACTAGCTAAAATGACTAGAAAGTAGTCAGCTGGGAGTCACTGTAATTCTGGTCAAATCTTCATAATCAGTCAATACAAAGCGCCTTGAACATGTTGAACAATCCGCAGAGTGGATATGTGCGTTACATATATTGCATCTATCATTATTATTATTATTATTATTATTATTATTATTATTATTATTATTATCATCACTATCATTATTACTAGTGTTATTATTATTATTATCATTATCATATCTGACACGAAATTAGTCAATAATGACTAGTTCACCAGTTGGCACCAAGTTAACTGCTCGCCTAGTCATGTTAATAACATGATCGTTTTAAGAGTGTATATGAGTAACCTGTACCAGTAATAGGCTGGTTTAGATGCAAATTATTTCAACGTAAATGTTGTTTCTGATAACCCCGACATCTTTGTCCTAGGTTCGTCTGATATAATTTAGCGACAAATTTCAAATATTGCAGTTCAATACCCTCTAACTCTAACAGGTTCAATGTGTCACCCTCCAAACGATTACGTAATACGTTCGGTCATATGGCGTCGCAAAGAATTAGTAGTTTCCCCGGTGATTTCATAGTCTTTTCTTTTGAAAATCTTTGTTTTCTATGGTCAGAAGGAATTTCGGGGAATACTCGAATCTGTACTTTAGCACGAAAATTAGAAAAACAAGTTAAAAAAGAGGTTAAATAAAAGATCAGAATCCATGATTTCCTTTAAACAGAAGACACCGCCTTCCATTAGCTGGTAATCAAACTGAGAACGTCATGAAATTGCAAGACAACATAATATTAACCTAACAATCAGTGCCTTTATCATGAGATGGGATTAACTGATCAAAGTATTGTGAACTTATCTCATCTCAAAGTCAGAGTGTTCTGGTCAAAAGTTGCGTTCACACTTTGGTTGCATCTTGATTACGTAATTTTGTAAAGCGCAGTAATATGTCTGTAAGAACGTTATACCGTCCGTATTCAGTCACTAAATGACGGGAGCCAGAGGGTATTGTTCCACGAAATGAGTTACAAATCAATTGAAACGTGTCCTTCTTTAGATTCAACACGTTGTTCGATAGCATGCCCTTTGAATTGTTGATATGTCGGGGTTTCATTGTCTTCATGTAACAATATACCCATTGGCTCCCGTCACTTCGTGAAAACACGGACGATGCAAATGTCAATAATTATTATTATAATTATTGTTTATCATTCAGATTTGAGTATTTACGCCAGGAGAAGAAGAGAGAAAGAGGACCAACCCTTAGCGTCACCATTCGAAAGACGGGACAGGGGCTCGAACCCGCTGCGCCGGAACCAACAACAATCAATTGCGACTGTCCCAATTTGCTTGATTGCAGGCGCACGCCGCTATGCCCAATAGATGTACTAAATCTCCTAAATAGGCATTAATGATAATTATAGATTCCATGAAACTGCAATTACTGAAGGAAGTGACTCGTTTAGTTACTTCTCATATTGCACGCAAAATTCTAGTACATGCATCGGAATATTCTTGAAAGAATTCCCCACTCAAATTTCATTAGTATCTATTTTCCCCTCTGGGTATTTTTCCGAATGGCCTAGTACTAGTAATACCAATTATGATAATTTACCAAAACGTAAGAAACCGCGATATCATAAGGCCAAATGGCTGATGATTAAAATGTCATAACATTGCTGGAAATTATTAATACGTCTTGCAATGTACTGTGATCAAAAGTATGTCTAGTAATATAATTCGATGTTGAAGAAATATAATTGTAATATTTCGGTGATATATTATATACACCAGATTTGCTTTGTTATAATATTTTAGATGTGAAATAAAATCACCGAGTCAGTATTTAAGTCAACACTCTGGCTTTGCAAATGAACGGTTAATTAGTATTCTTTAATGTCACGCCTCAGTAAAATGTACAGAACCTCCACAGCCTTTGTGAACGAGGCTTATATCTGTTTAACTTTCGGCTCATGGGTTCTCTACAAGAGATAAAGGGGTGTAACTTTGCCCCCCTCGTAAGAGTCGAGGTACAAATAGGGACGCGCTGATCTGCGATGCGCCACAATATTGCTTATTTTTTACAAGATGAGGTTGATAGTTTTCTTGGCCGCGGTCTTGGCCGTGGCTTGGGCGGCTCCTGCAGGTAATATAAATTTCACTTACCTTCAAGGGTTTGATAATGGTAGTTAAGACAAGAATGGGAGGAAATACTATTATTTTCGCTCCCATGTAGAAAGTTCGTTCAGCTTGAAGCATTTTAGACAATCAAACCATTATGTGAATGTTCAGAAATTTCTTGTGCATATTTCTTTCGAATATTTCGTATCGAAAGAGACTCTGAGAAGTTCATTCTTCTATTAATAGAACTTGAAGGTATATTTTGTTTGTTACCATTATGTTTGTTTTCTCTAATTTAGGTGAAAACATTATCCATTTAAAAAAACATCATTTAAACTTTAAAAGGGTATTTGTAGACAGAGTCGTCAAACTTTCCACTTTTGCAAAATACCTTAAAAGGCTGATTTTTAAAGTGTTTATATTGTTGCTTGCTTCTAAAACTACCTTGCCCATTCACATTGCGACTACCATCGTGATTAAGTAAATCTTGAATTGATCTGTTATTTCTTTTCAGGCCCACATTGTGATATAGAAGAGGCCCATTCGAGCTTCGAACCTTAGATTGACTGTTTATTTTTTGTATAGTTGTTTGCTTCTAAAATTGTCTTGCTCATGATTTAGTAAATCTTGAATTGACATGTTATATCTTTCAGGGCCGCAATGTGATGTCGACGAGGCCCATTCGAGCTTTGGAACACCGACCGTGATCGACCACGATGTCGTGTCGATGACGAGCTTTGAGCTTACCATCGATGACATCGAAGACGGTTTCCTACCGGAGATCGAATATGGAGGTGAGCAATGAGGAGAAGAAAAAAATATACACTGCAAAAAACGCTGGTATTGTCTTGTCTTGTCTTTCCGTATACGCCCACAATCAAAGTTTATTATTACGGCATTTTAGGTGTAGATCGCGACCAGACTAATTTATATCCAATCATTTTATTTGATTTGATTTTTGATTTATTTATTTTTCCATTTCAAAATCATTTTCACAATTTGAACAACAAATTATAATCATTTTGCAAGAGAAACAAAAATATTTACACAGACAAATCGGTGACACATAAAGTTTGAAAAACTTTATGTGTCATCGATTTGTCTATGTAATTGTAATTGTAATTAATTCTAATTAATTAAGTAGTTGTAATCATTACATTTTAACACCAACCGGGATCTATATAGGACCACACGAGAAAAGTGTTAAAATAACACCTGTTTAGAATTCATTTAATATATCTAATACCAACTGGTGTTGTTTAATCCCCTGAACAACACCAGTCGGTGTTTGAATATATTGATTTGATTCCACACTGGCGTTATTTCAACACTATATACAGATTCCGGTTGGTGTTTAATTTAACATCAACGTTTTTGCAGTGTATGATTGTCATTTTAGTATCAATATTTCAATGCAAACATATATTTTCCCGGATGTATTTCCTTTTTTTCAGTTGTGGATTTCAGTTATTTTTAAACTATTTTCGAAACAATTTACATTTCAATCATTTGATTTCGTGCAGAATGCATACGATCCGTGCGTGATTGAGGCGAAACTGAATGACCGTATTGTGAAATTGGATGAGAATATAGGATATTAGCTGGGGAAAAACCTTTACTAAATGTGGAAAATATAATTAAACAAGAAGTAAAACAGTCTTGGAAGAACATTTAAGTGACATTTCGGGTGATATTCACAAGCCTATTCATTGACTTAGACTGATTTTCATGCTGGTATAGAAAGGTCTGGACATTTTATAGGGCCGATCGGTAAAGGACAACCAGTGCAATTTCATTAAGTGGGGCCTTATAATCAAACATGCAAAATAGACGCAAAAATATTACCCTAATTTTACACTACAAGGTCATTTTTTTACACGTGAACTGCAGATTATTTTATTTTAAGCATTTTTGCCACTAATCCATCTTGGTAGTCAATATAATTTAATTAATTATGAGCACGTTACATAGAATATGAATGCATTATAAAGCAATTAAAAAGAAGTCTGGTTTTTATAGATAGATTGGCAGTATACACAGTCGTGAATACTAAATATGCCTTCATTATGCATTTTCACGTGATAATACTTAGCACATTTTATTTTCAAAGTGGTTTTCATTTTATTTACTGACAACATTCTGATGTCGAAGTTGAGATTAGATGATTTTGCTTACAATTCATATATGTTTATGTAATTTATCGGATATTGTACTTTAGTTGTAACCTGGTATTTATTTATTACTATATAGTTAATTTTAATTTGATATGGAAAATGTTGTGATCTGATTGATACGAATAATTTGAATTAATATCGTGATTTGATTTATTTATTTCCATTTAAAAACACACACAGTATAACAAAAAATAAGTATGAACAATATCGAGTAAACATAAATTTAAACAAAATTACAAAAAAAAAAATCACATGCAAATATTTACAGGATAATTGTTTACAAATTAAGGGTTGATTTAAACGACCAAGTATGTTTTATGTGCCATTTCCAATCCATTATCACAAGCAAGCAAAAATCAAAAGACATAGCTAATCACTACAATATATGTTTCATATATTCCCATGGAAATTTTCACTTAAAGGGAAATTACACCCAGACAATAATGTAATGTCAGTAAATGAAGACAAATCAGATGAACAAACTGTGAAAATTTGAGCAAAACTGGATAATCCGTTCAAAAGTTATTTATTGTCAAAATTATCATTTCCACCTCTGCTGGGCATCCTTGAATTGGCATGCGTTTAGCTAATTAGCATAATCTGTGATGTCATACATGGAGAACTCCTCATTCACTTTGCATATAAATTTAATGAAAATGGATCAATATCATATTTCAAATGAAGAATCAACCCCGTTCTTTCTGGAATGCTTGCAGAATTGATGTGGCTATAGTATATTTAACCGAAAAACATAATTTTTTCTACTTTTCTGGAATAAGAGGAAAATGTGAAATTTTGTGTACAAAGCAAATGGAGAGTTCTCCATGTTGGCAGCCATTTTGTGCATGTACATCTGCCAATTTAAGGAGCCCATGAGCAGTGTAAAATAAAACTTTGGAAATTCATAACTTTTGAATGGATTATCCGATTTTGCTCAAATTTTCACAGTTTGTTCATCTTATTTTTCTTCATTTAATGATAGCTATTTAATGTCTGAGTGTAGTTCCCCTTTAAACAAACAGTTCTAAGCAAATGCTGATTTTGACACAAATACATATAAGCCTTTATTTCCCCAGTCATGCCAGTGATATTGAAATTGAGGGAAGCTGAATAGATAGAGAATTGTTCATCGTCTTCGAAATCTATCTATCCAAACTCTGTTTTGCGAATGATGATAGATGTCGGTGGCATCGGGTCATCCCTATAGTCCATTAACTGTTATAAATGTCAAGATTTGCGACTCCAGCACTCCGTTCTTAGCTTTAAACATTGAAGAAATATGAATATTATTCGATTGATTTTACAAGTGTGATCCGTCATCAATATCTATTCTAGCTCAGGGAGCAAATTGAATATATTTGATCATTGAGGTGCATGTATTGTGTTCAGGGCGCGGGCATATCTTACAGATTTCTAATCATTATCACGCCGTAAAATGTGCCGCAGTACCTGCTTCGTATTTGGTTTTGTCAGTGCTGGGAGAAACTGGAAAAATATAATTAGATGTAAAACGGTCAAATCATTTGGATGGGCAATATATTAAAAACATGTTTGGGAGTAAATATACAAATTGCGCATTATTAAATTAATATAACGCAAATAGGGAAGAGTCAAAGGAGAAAGAGGCCATAACAAGCATTTTTCCGACCACCATCACCACAAAAATACTTACAAGTATTTTGGGTTTAAATCTGAAATATTGCCCGCAGCATTTATCACTCTTTTATTCTGGATTAAAGCTGATGGGCTAACTGCAGTTGACCCATGACTAACGAAATGGATAAAGCCAAATAATTGTGGACACACCGTAAAAACGCTGGTTTAAATTTAACACCAACTGGATTCTTTATAGGACCATTCCAGGAAAGTGTTAAAATAACACCAGTTTGGAATCAAATTGATATTTCTAAACACCGACTGGTGTTGTTCAGGGCCTTAAACAACACCAGTTGGTATCAAGATATATTAAAAGGATTCCAAACTGGTGTTGTTTTAACACTTTTCTGGTGTGGTCCTATATAGATTCCAGTTGGTGTTAAATTTAACACCAGCGTTTTTGCAGTACACGATCAAATAATTGTTGACACGATCAGGGATTTGGAATATGTATTGAGCCAGCTTAAAGTCATTATTCAGTAAATAACTATTCATTAAAAAACCAACGAGTGCAAAGAGGGAAGAATTCTACATATACATCTGTATCGGTAAAAACTTCACATAAGATAAAAAATTACAAACTCACAATTCTTTGCGATATCAATTCAATAGATTCAGACTTGATCACAAATATTTGTGAAGAGATTAATTAAAGGTCGCTTAAACGAGACAATATACCCGTCCGTTAAAGTTCAACCCTTTTGTAATGCCTCTGTGATTGGTCTAACTCTCTGTATCTTATCACCAAAGTTGGTACAAAGGATCTAACTATACCTTGAAATTTACACAACGACTGCATCTCATGCTGATGAAGGATGATCTTTAGAACAGAACCCTCAGAATTTCAATCAATCTTAAAAAAGATTGCGTCATTTTGATTGCAAAACAAAAAAAATTGAACTTGTTATAGCTTGATAATTATATAGTTGGTTATTGAAAATAAGGTGTGATTGTTCAATTTTAGTGCAAAGTTACGACGAAAATCTAGATTTATTGTATACCTTTGAGAACTCAATATGTTTATATAATATTGGATGGCAATAAATGGAATACCAGGGAATATTGCACGAGTTAGGGCAATATTGGCCCTAACGAGTGCAATATTCCCGGTATTTCATGAAATGAAGCCATCCAATATAATTATTATTATCTTTACATATACCAGAAGGCTGGTCACTGCTTTGCGCAAGCGTAAAATTGAAGCCGTACAATATGGCTTAATATTGTACGGCCCATATTGTACGGCTTAAAACTCCCATATAGATAATAATAGCAAATATTGGGGGCTGAATGAGAAAAGCGCAGATTAATTATTATCATCTTCATTTCTTTGAACAAAACGTTCGTTCCCGGTAAAAACCACCGGGCTAAACTACACCGGGGAGATTCTGAAACATCAAGGTATATGACAATAATACAAATAATGAATGACCTTTATAGAGCGTCTATATCCTCTATCAAAAGAAGTCGCTAAGCTCTCCACAATACTAACCCGGCTTTAGCACAACGATTTAAAGGGCTCATACGTAAACATTATCTCATTTGGGTTGAGGCAGCACAATACGGGTTACTTTCCTGTTGACGTTCTTGTTCAAAAGCAATGGTCAGAACCACAACTTTATTAGGCTTCTGTTACAATTTTTAATGCTTAATTCGCTCTTTCAAAACAAATAAACGTAAATAAATATACCCCAAATTTTGCAAGATTACAGCTTTCCTTACTTTTCTTTTTTTTTTTTTTTTTAGAAAATATGATTTACCATACGAAATTTCGTTTAGCACAACATTATGCAATACTAGGTCAACATTGCAAACTCATATAAAACAAGTGAAATCATACAGTATGTTTTAAAATGATTATGTAATATTTCAAGTACTCGCTACAAAGATTGAGTAATTGCCGTGAAAGCGAAATGAGAACGCCTTACTGGGCGGGGTTCAAACCATGGATCTCTGTGTTGATAGATCAGTGTCCCATTAGTTCAGTTGAGGATTGATTGAAGAACTATTTCTTCATCCACTGGTCTGCCACAGAACTGTAAACTATGTGCCTATATTTCTGTGTGGCCCTCCCATTCAAAATTCCTTTCAGTCTTCAAACGTAGAGGGTGACAAACACATATAACCCAAAGCATACAGGTTACACGTTAGCTGCAATGCAAGCCAATCACAGGAGACGATTTATTTTAGACCCCAGACAACCCAAAAGAGTTTAATATCATTGATTAATATTAATATATATGCATAATCTGTGGATATGACATTTCTTTATCAATAGTAGATCCATCATATTTTTTTATTTCAAACTACTTGTCATAGCAGAAGAGGCAATGTACATCCTTAGGGGCATGGCGTTTAAGGATTCACGACCTGTTGCTATGTTAGGGTTAATATCTAATACAAAATGAGCTGGTAAAGAGTTAGGTTTGAGTGCACAATGAAAAGCCAAGAAAATGTCCTTTCCATTGCTACCAAGCACTTGCCAACTTATTCAACAGTTGATTTTATATGAGTTTTTATATGGGGAAATAATTACGCGCGTGGACCCTACAAACCCTAACCATCTGTGTGCTCTGGATTCACATGTGTTTGTCGCCCTCTAGATTCGAGGACTGCAGGGAGTCTGAAATGGAAGGGTCAAATATGGACGGGGAATCATTTAATTCGATTTTATCTTCATATCTTTAGGAATCATATTAATAGAACATTGGTAATGCAAAATAAAATTTGTATTTTCCGACAAATATTTTCCAACAAATTAAAAAAAATAATACAAAACTAAATTAAAAAATATGAAAAACCCAAATATTATTTTGTGCACAGAAGATTTGATGACAAAGACATTCAAATATGTTTTTCTTTTGTAATAAAACTATATAATCAATAATGATAGACGAACCCTTAAACAGTAAATACTTGAAATATATAGGTCCCTCAGTGACCTTCATGTGTTCCTGGTGACCCTAAATTACTATCAAATCAAAAAGAAATCGATCTGATCCATTCTAGAATAATGGCATGAAGACATTAGTCAATTAAAAAAAAACATATGATCAGACTGGTCGAATACTCGGGTTAGATATTTCAATTGCGGTACCGCGGTTCATTTATACTCACAAAATGCCTTTTGACACTTGCAAGGCAGTCGTTTCGTAGGCAAGTGTGACCCATTATATTCTTATATTTTAATTACGACTGGACTCTAATTGTTAAAATCACGAATAGAATGTTACACATGGACTAGTAGTTAGACCTGCTCTAGCTAAACAGTAAAACGTCAAATTACGCGAACAGATTGACAGGATGTGTGAAACACTTTCCTAGTAATGTCTTATTTTGGAAACATACCGCAACACACCCAAATAAATCATGCAGAATTGGTAAATGGGCCTTTCTATCTGATAGTATGTCTGTAATATAATAATATTAATACAAAACATGATTACGACAATAATCTCGACTTATCAATGTCAACTATCTTTCATTTTATCATTCAGTGAGCCTTAAGAGTAATGATGCTCTCTTTCAAGAGTTCATCATTACCGCCCTCAACGACGATCCCCACTGCGATCACGGAACGATCAAAGACAAGTATGATATCGGTAGTATAGATGAAGCCTGCCCTCACATGACCACAGAAGCCTTGGTAACGGACATGCGCAGAGTGTCACTTAGCTGGAAAGCACCAGAGTGTGGTTGCGTAACCTTCAGGTTTGTGCTTTAAGCTATTAAGTCACAACTTTCTAAGTCAATGCAAGAGCCAACGTTCTTGGCAACAATATTATCTTTTTTAAAGATTATTTTTTAATATTATTTTTAGTAGTTGCATTACCATTGTTATTATCATAATGATAAAAACAACTTTTAAAGGCTATATGTCTTCTCTTTATATGCCTCATTAATCATATTGCGTAAAACCTCACGCTCACACACGTAAAAACAACTTATCCATACACAGCATCGTCCACCAATCAATCTCGTATTATATTGTATTGTATTGTATTTATTTTTCCGATTAAAAAGAATACAAACAAAATCAATTATACAAAAACTTTCATGTATACAAGATCGGTTGGATATCCCGTTCAGCAATGTCAGACAGGTCACAACTGGTCTTCCATTGGATCCCTGGCAGGTGAACCATGAAAGAAGAAGAAGAAGGAGAAGAAGTGGAAGAAGGAGAAGAAGAAGGAGAAGAAGTAGAAGAAGGAGAAGAAGAAGGAGAAGAAGTAGAAGAAGAAGGAGAAGAAGAAATGAAAGAAGAACTATGTAATAATACATTGACACACAAACAAGATAACAATGAAAGAAACAATATTTTTCCTCATTCTTCCCTTCTCGTATAAAAAGAAAAATAAATCGTATTGATCTTAAATGATGTCATGTTATTCATCAATCCATTGGGTATTTTAAAGCAGCTAATAATTTTGCCTTCTCTATAGTTTGATCATAAATTAAATGGGTATATTACGATTTATGAGAACATTATGAAGTTTTCACATTGACCCCCTTTTAACCACGAGATTTTTTACTTCATATTTCTATTCTTTATATTCTGCGTCAATTTTGTTTTCAATTTAATTTGACTGTCAAAGATTTAGTTCACCAATAACAAGGCGCTTGGAAACGCCTGTATAAAGAGCTATATAAATGTTATGATTATTATCAGATAACATAACTGTTGATCGTTACGTTTTTTAAGCAAACCACCACATGTAATCAGACTTGCAATTGCTAGCCTTCATCTCAATTCCTTGATCCGGATCGCATACTGAATACTTTCAAGAATCTAAGGGAAAAGTAAACTGGCATCATACTAAATATCAATTGATGGTGATGACGCTATAGCACCTGGTATAATGTTCAAAATTGAGTTCATCAAACAGTCGTGCGTACATGTGTGTATAGTTGAACAATTTGATCATCTGTTTAAAGTAATGCGACTGCATGATTCGCTACATGGATAGCTGATTAATAATAAATTCAATTTCGTTTCAGATTTTGTCATTATTTCGTAATTGCACTATCGATATAGAAAAATCTGGCTTGTAAAATATGCTCCCTCTACTTTTGTTCTCTTTCTGTCTACGTCTTCGTCTATCTACATGTATGTTTATTTTTCTTTTGTATAATCTCACTATATCGCCTGATCCCTTCTGTACTTGATTAATTCGTCTGCCATCGCCACAAATTCCTTCTCAGATTTCGTTTTTCCCTCTTTCTACAATTTATGTTTCTCAAACAAAATTGTCATTCTCTAACACTTACAAACACATTCCTTTAGTATTTCTCTTCACACAATATTGTTTTTACACAGGAGCGACATTAAGCTACCCACCAGAGTTTGTGTTTGCAGACAACATATGCGCATTATTATTTTTTTGTTTGGTTTTCTTTTCTTTTTAGAGCTACGGTGAAGACGGATGAAGATGTTTATTCCGAAGTTTCTCAGGAGAAGGGCGCCCTTATGAAGGAAGTATGTGTGATGGGAATGAACAAACCAGGTTATATATTGCGTTCCTACAATACCACGTAATCAGGCAAAAGCCCGAAAGTTGATTAATCTAAAATCATTTGAACACGAATTTACAGTTGATGCATTCCTTACTAAATCCTTTCAAATTCAAATAATGATAATAATGATAGATTTTTATATAGCGCATAACACAATCATGCGAAAGTCCCTATGCGCTTAGCAGAACATAGAAAATGAGAAAGAAGTCAGAGGATCTAGGAATATCACAGGATTAGTTGGTTTTAAAGAGATATTTGTAGGTTACTTCTAAATTTGTCATATGGTGTAATATTTGTGAGGTAGTAACTCAACAAGACAATCGATTCACTTTCATTGAACGTCAAAAAGTGTGGAAAACATTACGGCACCATTGCTGAAGTTCCCTCCATCTTGAAACAATCAATGAGTAAATAATTAAGTATTTTTCGTTTACACTGTCAATTGTATTTATTGAGTAAAGAAAACATAAACAATAAATAA
>BQKZ01000223.1:84422-102112 GCA_036244855.1 Temnopleurus reevesii | reverse complement strand
GCACATAGAGCAGGGTGTAAACGACATCACTGTAAAGTTGATGTTTTTGAAAATGCATAAGTTCTAGTTTTAACATGTTTAAATAATTAAATATGTAAATTTATGCATGAAATCATACTTTCTGCGCTATTTCACTCAATAAAGCTCCTAGAAGACTATTTTTTGTGTGTGAATATTCGTTATATCATTCCTCATGACACTACGTGAAATAAAAATTGGAATGACAATTAATTTCTTATATACATTTTATTGTTTTATAAATTATTTATGTATTTCTCTGTTTCTTCGACCTTTTGTTTTCTATTATTTTTTCAATAAAATAAATTGCATAACATTTTTTAAGCATGTTTATGCCAAAATGAATCCATTTTAAAAGTGAAAATATATTGATCTTTACAAATTTTGGCTGTTGGATTAGGGTTAAGGCTCACGTGCAAAATAGCACCCCTTCAAACATTCGTTGAAATAGAATCTATGGATCTTTTTTTAATCACAGGAAGGAATCAAAATATTACTTTATTTTGAAATATTTGCTTTTCAGAGGCACTTTATCTGTTCAAAGAAAATTCTTGGGGGCTGAAACGAGACTAACCGATAATTCATTACCACGCCTATCTTGGATCTCGGAAATTGTCTTAGGATAAATAACCCCAAAGCTTTAGAAATTCTAAAGAAAGAAAAAAAATAATAAATAATAAAACTTCCGACATCATTTCATCACATTTGCCCTGACCCCAGACAATATTTTCTTCTCAAAATGACGTTCTAAAGCATTTATTTCTTATGCAAATTGACCTACATCTTCCCGAAAGTTATTGCGAGTGATTTGTTCACTCGTCTGATACGTAATATATGCTTTTCATTCTTTTTGTAGATAAGACGATAGGCAAGATGTGTTGTCAGGTCGGGAAGATGACGGGCGCCCTCATTGGTCAAAATAGTGCAGTGACTTGCCAACAGAGTGCCAAAATTTATGCGGCTTTCGTGGAAGATGCTATGCAGAGTAACTGCTTCATCGCTTATAACAAGTAAGTCTAATGCCATTTCGTGAAAAGTATTTTGTTACATAATTTAGCTTTTAAACAGTTTCTAATGAGCAGTATGTTCCAAACAGGGATTCAGAATTATTTTTTCCTCATCACAGCTTCATTATTTTTGAGTGAACAATCGAAGTGGTTTTGTTTAGGATTTTATTGATTATCCGTACGGATCTTAAAATAGGCTTACAGAGATTTACCCAATATAAATGTTCCGTCTTGAATTCTTGTAATATTTAGAATATTCCTTTCTAACGTTCTTTGAAAAATACTTTTTATCTTACACAAATTAACTTATCTTACACAAATTAATACAAATACAAATTTCATCACGATCGGCCCTCCAGTCAAATGTTTGAAATTTTTGTTATGGAGCAATGGCAAAGTTTTGGCATTTTTGTGAGGTTTGAATGGGAATCGCCCCAATTTGTATCTCATTTAGCCTCATTTGAACAAGTAGGATTGCTTTTGTTTGTTCGGATTTTTTTTCTTTGAATCTAAGAATATAGGAATTGATAGTAAGAACGACCGAACCTGATAAATGGAATATCATAGAAGAAAATAACATGAATTAAGCAATCGCACTGCGAGTAGGAGGGACAAAGCATGCATGCCTTCACTTTAATTTGATATGACATGACATTGCTCCAAATAATTATAATGATAATAATGCACAAAACTTTACAAAGCGCTTAATTCCAAAAATGTTCCAAAGCGCTTTACAATATAAGACATAACATATACGTATAGATCAAATTAATAGAAAGTGCAAACTAACGATAATATCAGAATGAGAATTATGAAAACATATCAAAACAAGCAGAACGAAACACAAAAGTGAAGGAAGATGTGGCAAAAAAGTTTCATAACTTTTGAGTGGCTGGATCAATATTGATGAAATATAACTTATTCGTATAATTAAGAAATACCCTCAAGGATGACCCCCCCCCCCCCCCCGCAATAATTTTGTTTTATTATGTCAGCCTTTTTTTGATGGAGACAAATTACAAGCTTCATTCCTACCACTTATACCCCCCCCCCCCCCCCGGTTTCTTGCTATGTTCACCGAGCGGGAGATATTTTTAACGGGGCATATTCTGCACATAATCAGAGAGCAAAGGAATTTTATCATAACGGTGAAGGCTGGAGATAAAAAAAATACTGTTCTAAGTGTTAAGGCATCATGCGTTGATTTATATTCTAAACTCTGAACGATTTACAGCTACTGTGCGCTTTAATTTTGGGGTTTTCTGTGATCTAGAGGTCGGGGAACGATTTGAAAAGTGAGCGGGGGGGGGGGGGGTCAGATGCTGGAGAGTGGATATTTTTGAAGCATTCATAGTATCAATGATCGACATGGGTAGATTAATGTTGCTCTAAAGATGTCTCTGAGCAACAATCTAACATGATCTTATACACAATAGAATGCGTAGAAAATAGTGATAGTATCAGGAAAAAAGAACAAACATAGACTTTACAAATAAAAGATAAGCTAGTCTTTATAGTAGACCCATGTTAACTATTTCTGACAAGAAATAACAGGCACACAAAAACAAAAGATATAAAGTAGGTCTATAAAGTGACCTCAAAACTTCGGATGGCATCAAAGTCAAGGTTTCCACTTATAGACTGATGCCAAATCGCATATTATATTTTGAACAAAATACGAGTATGAAAAGTAAGCATTTGAATAAACAAAATTATTCAAAGAGGCAAATATCTTCAAAGTGGCCTAAAGTATTGAACAAGATTTTTGGTCAAAGTCAAGGTTTTCACTATCAATCTGATATCCAATGAGATATCTTATTCCGGAAGAAAATTACATTTTGAAGTATAACCAAGCGTCATATATCTCATTGTCAAGTGCATTTAGGTTAGAAATAACATTTTCGAATGCTTCGCGGACGATTATTTTCCCTTTTTAATAAACGCGCCAAATTAAATGGATTTATGAACCGCCTGTGATGCGATGGAATCGCGTTTCGCCCCCTCTCTGCCCCATGTATTGAACGAGGTCGGTTGCAAAGAATTCTCACTGAAGAATTTTGCAGCTATCCTATGTAGGTATTCACCGAATTCATCAGATGCATTTCATTGATATACCAGTCATCTTGTACTTATGATTGTTCTCATGCAACAGCCCCCGGAAAGATAAATGTAGTTCAAGTGACCGTGTTTGATTTCCAAATCATACTTTGAAGAGACGAGGAGTGAGAGAGGGACGTGTTGAGAATGGGATATGTCGAAGATGTAAAATAAACCATCCAACGATTCGATCTCGCTCGATGAAACTCGAGCCCGCCTAAAGCTCAGCGAGTTTTGGCGGGATAAAAAGTCGGCGTGACGTCATCAATGTGACGTACTTCCTAGGCCCTGCGCAACTACAATGGCATTCATAGAACACGCTTGTCCGAAAACCTAGTCCGTATCCGTTAATATCTAATGACTTTTGCCTCTAATTTCCGTTTCTTGTATGAACACGATGACAATGTTCAGAACTAATTCATGCTTTTTATTCCTAAAGATCAGCTCTGTACAAATTTGATCATTGTAAAGGAAATGGGAGCGGCGTTACATTAAATTCTCTAAATAGCGTAGTCGATTTAAGACTACCGTGTCCACAAATTCTGTTTAAACTTTGTATTGCTGTGACGTCATACATCAGTACTTTATAGTTTTTTTTTAACCCTTTTTCATTCTTTCGAAACTGATGAGGAGGTACTGCTCATATATTTCATAACCTTAAAATGTTAAGAAGTGATAACCCCAGCGTTAACGCGCTTGATTCAGGGAGAATGTTCTAGGGTTATCTCAAATACGCTGATTCAAGCATTGATTTGAATAGCATGTGTAAAAAACAAAGGTATTTAGAAAGATTATTTTTAAGGTGTTTTAAAACACACCAATTTCTTTTTAAACACGACATGAAAATCATTTAAATTCTGTTCCTGTACTGTTCAATAGGTTCTTAAAATGAAGAACTTCGGTCGGGGTACATTATACACTGCTCATACCTCTCACCTACCTTCAGCACCACTCCAAAGTCTACCCTTCCATCTCCCCACTCTCTTATCTCTCTCTCTCTACCCCTCCTCCCTCTCTCTACTCCTCCCCCTCACACACACACTCTCTCTCTATATCTCTCATAACCCATAATTCAAAATGGAGCCACATATCGACAGTGATCGGTGTTAAAATTCAATCGCGCCGCCCTTCATCTTCTCAAATATCTTTAACGTTATTGAGAATTAGAAATCTGGTTGATATTCTTTTCCTTTGAGGATATAATCAGGATTTTTGCTTAATCCGTTGACTACTGAGTTATTTTATTCCCTATAGACTTCGTACGAGTGCCACCAGGCACCAGTACCGAATGGGTTGAATAACGTCACTGACGAGACGTAAGGGCAAGGGTATTCCCTATTTAGAATGAAAACTGATGCTTCTTGTATTATGTTGGCACTCGGATGAGTTCACGAGTCGAATCAGAAAGCCAAGGAAAACTCTTCTCAAGATCATGCTAGAAACATTTTAAAACGTAGCATGAATTTATTTGTTCATGCAAATAATACAATCGACACTATCATTCATACCTCTGCTCATCGATTAATTGTCTTGTTGATTCAAATATTTGAATATCGATAACATTTAAATATTTTCTGTTTGTGTCCGCTTTTCTTCTTTCTGTCCAGGTGTTGCAGCAGATCCGAGTAATAATAACTACCGATGATACAAGAATCGATTAATAAGTACCTTCAGATGTTATGTTGCAGACGGTTACGTTGTGAAAACTCTTCAAAAATTCTAGTCAGATTAACGAGGCTAAATGTTTCCAATGACAAATACGCTATTCCTCTGCAAACGTGTTTTCAAGGTAAATGACCTGAAAGGTGTTTCACCAAGTCTTTCTTAAAGTTACGCACAACTTTAAGATCGACTGACATCACTTCTTGAGCTGAATGCGCATACTATTATGACTGAGTACGCACAAGAAGGGATACCATTCGATCTTAAAGTCGTCCTTAAAGTCTCTCGAATCTTGGTGAAACGCAACCCAGGGCGTTGTTTCACCAAACCGTTCTTAAAGTTAAGATCAACTTTAAGGAAGACTGAGTATGCTATTGCGGGCGATACGCGTAAGATTGCCAATCATTCAGCACAAGAAACGTTATCGATCGTTCGTAAAGTCTTCTTGAAATCATTCGTAACTTGGTGAAACAACGCCAAGGGCCCTCTTGCATGAAATGCTGTGTTAAAGCGCAAATCAGAAAATTGAACGCAAGTCCGAATAAGCGTTCGTATTTGGTTGTCATTGGAGTTGCGTTTGATTTTCTGACAGGCCTTTAAAAACAATTTTATGCGAAAGACCCTAGCTATCTCGTCCTTTCTGACGATACTCATCGTCACTTTAAACCAGAATTTATCACTGTCGACTTGAAAAAAAATGTATATGAGCTGTTATAAACTGCTAAATTTCCAGGTTTGAGAAGTGACTCTAAATTTGGATTACAATTTTAAATCTCGTTGATTTATCATACATTCTTAATCGATTGAAATTTTCATTCCAGTTTTAGATTGGTCCATGACATAATGGCTTAATGGGAATTCGATTTCAAACTATTGCTTGAAAATATTGCGGTCTACGATATTCAACATCGGGAATATTCGCCTAATTAGAATATTAAGAATTTTATCTACTTCGAGTCTCACTAATGTCATAAAAGTATTAGGGCCACTTTAGGCTAACATGCATTTTAATCGTGATCGTTGAGTTACATTGTAAAGAAAAAAGTTTTAACATTGCACTAATTGATATAGTTAGAGTTAGTTATTAGTATATATGCGTATATAGAAATATATATATATATATATATATATATATATATATATATAAAGAGAGATAGACAATAGGTAGTAGTGGTAGTAGTCGTTATAATAGAAGTAGCAATGGATGAATTAGGTATTAGTAACGTTGCATAATTCGTATTAATACGCACCAGGATAGTAATATACTTTGACTAAACCGTGGTATAGGCCTATTATGAGCAAGCGAATATTATGACTTCATATTTTTGTATGATTCTTTGTTATTTGATTCTGCAATAAAGAATTCAAAATTCGATGCCCAATTTGTCTGTTGTCTGTTCTTACTGTTTTACTGTTAGTGACAGTTTAATATTAGGATCGCCAGATATCACCCTGAGTAATTTAATTAAAAACGATTCAACGTATCATAATTCCATCATTATCAACAAATATAAGATCTAGAGAGTTAAGTGCAGAAGATTTGAATCATTTACTGCATCAGATTAGTCTATGCATTTTTTTTTGGTCCAGTCGCAATGATTTTCCCCAGGTCAGTAGCATCTATATGACCCCATGTTAATCTCCGTACACAATTCACTGATCATAATGTATATATGAACGTATGATTTGCGTATTAGTTGACGAATATTGCTTCCCTGGAGCGTCATTATCACCCACCGCCCAGGCCGGAGTGGTCCTTGGAGTACAGAGCGAATCGACCAGTGGGCTTCTTTCATACCCAATTTGGCGTAAATGAACTTGTTATGTAAATATCTACTCTGCACGCGTAAGGTCCGGGCACACCAAACACGGCACGGCATAACGGCACGGTTTTTACGCGATGTCTTCCCTGTGATTGGCCAATTATTGAACATCCTTTGCGCGGAGGAGCGCGCTGACCAATAACAAACAAGATACTGCGTAACTACTGTGCCGTTATGTTATGTAGGGCCCGCTGGAAGAGCAGTTAGCTTACAGCTGAATGTGGCTACCCTGGGTAAATAAGATATATTATTATCATTATTATTATATGCCGTGCAGTGTTTGGTGTGCTGGGGCCTTACGTGCGTATGTACATTGGCTGTAAATTGTTTGTGAATAGCATAGGTCTAAATACGCTCCCTTGGGGGACACCACAGTCCTAGAAGTTAAAGGTTAATGAGGCTTCTTTGGGATCGGGATTTCCCCGTATGTTCTAACGGGCGACGCAAATTTGGTAGTTAGGAAAAATTTGGAATTTTAGGGATCTGTGAAATTGCTTTATCAAACATTTAATCGATTTTAAACGCACTTAAAAAATTGTATCCAACCCATGCAGGCGGATGTGATTTTTTAATATATATAATGTATGATATTATGCAATTTATAAAGCGATCGTTTCCATCATGATCACTCCTGAGTTCTCAAGGCACTTTGCATTATCGTTACTCTGGCTTTAGCTCGTCGCCACCATTGCTCAAACATTTCAAGGAATAAGCATTCTTTGTGAGGTACCCATTAAAGATATATTCTGGTATTTGTTAAAAAAATGAAATAAATGTTCACAGAATCGCACAAAATGTGAGAAGAATGTTCAGAACTATGAATAAATAATATGTGCCAAAGTGTTTTGCAAGAAAATGTATAATGGCAGAGAAATGTGCAAATAAAGGGTCAAAATTGGGCCATGTCGGGCCGACAGATTTTATACCAGTCCCACGCGCTGCTTCCTGTGTTTGCTGCAGTGGACAGAGCACGTGGAGAATGACATAATTTCGCTTTTAACCGGTTTGAGGTTATCATATTAGTTTTCCCTTGTCTACACAAGTCACGTTGTGCTTTGTTTGTAACATAAGATTATTTTAATCATTCATTTTTCCAAATTGAAGTTCTTTGCAAGTACTCGATATTCGCTTTAACCTCATCCGGTTTGACTGCACATGATCTGAATGAATTATTTGCTGAAGAAAACTTACGGCATTTGTGGGATTCGAATCTATGACCTTGAAAAGCGAGTCTAAACCACTGCACCGCGACCCATCCGCAAAGCGTAATTTAAATAACAAGGAAAAGACTATTTTTGTAAGACATAGGCGTGTTTGTTTTCTTTAAAGCTTTTAATATCACCGTAATACAAAACACGCAATAACGCACTCAATTTTTACACTTCATTCTATTCTTTCATTCAAAACCACATCCCGAATTATAAAACGAGAGGATAATGAGACCGACGCTAAGCATTGGTGGTAGAATACCTCTTGTTTTGGTGAGAACGAAGGATTGATTTAACATTATCATGCTGTCATTTAATACCAAGCTTCGAATATGCATGTTGGATGAAGTTTCGTTATTTTAGAGAAATATGACACCTGAATCATAAGTGTCCTATTCTAGTGCTCATACTAGCAATTACTGATTTTCATATAGCGACGCGCTGACTTGTGCTGGATGGGGCGCTCGCCGCTTCTTTGTTATGATTGGAAGAAAGCTGATGCTAGCGGTTAGATACCACCCGTTTATTTTAGTTAATTGCGAGATATTTAATCCAGATTTTCCGCCATTCCCCCTTATTATGATTGTCTTTTTGACATTTTGAGGGGTTGTTTGTTGCAAAGGAGGGGTGTCTTGAGTTCAAGCTCCGCTCTTGTTAAATATAAATCTTCTACGTGTATTTATGATGCGTTTATAGACTAAAGCATAAACTGCGAATCTTTTTTAACGCGATTATATTGTTGCCATTTTTAACATATCTTTGGCATCTTAGAAAAAAATCACATTCCATCAAAAAAGACATGCTAGGAAAGGATGAACAAATGAATACACATAGTAATTTTCATCTGGGGCCTGTGATATAAAAGAGATAAATTAATATTAATCTTATCTGTATCACTGTGTTACGATCAATATTTATTGCCAGTTTAGTTGCATCTTTTATGCTACAGACCAATGATCTAGCATTTACCTCCAAAATCAATATATCATCTATAGCTGAAGTCGAGGCTATTCTCTCTCATTTAATACGCTGTTTGGGTCTCAGCTCCTCGAAAAGCTTGCAAGAATATTTACACAACAAGGTTTATGATCAAGGACATTGTTTAAAACAAACACATTTCATTAACCGTTATGTGATATCTACTTTTAAAAGACTCCAGTAACAGCTCTCTCTCTCTCTCTCTCTCTCTCTCTCTCTCTCTCTCTCTCTCTCTCTCTCTCTCTCTTGGATGATCCCTCCACTATTTTGGAGATTTGAAGTGTCGTGGTGGTATGATGAAACGTCATATTTTCTGATATAGTTACAGATTATTGCTTTATTTTCATGTTAAATACAGAATACAAAAGTATAAACATCGGTGTAGCATGCATTTGTTCACATCAACAAAGTGTGGAGCCAACTAATGTGTAATTGCTATTGATCGAAAATTACAATCGATCGAAAACGAGCTAAACCAAAAATTTAACGCGTCCTTTTGAAAAGAGAGACCATGAGCTAATGAAAATGTGCGTTTTAATGTTGAACTAATTTGCAATTGATTTCCAATCAATTTGCAACTTTCTAGCAACTTCCCCAAAGACAAAAAAATTCAAAACTATATCAACCGTATGAATCTAACTGATGTTCGTTCTACATCCTTCCTACGTGTAATCATGCTTCTACATCTACCACACTGATGAAGGAAAACATAAATGTTATTTTGAATTGAATTGAATTGATCATGATGATATGTGCAGTCACCATGGCAGTCATACAGTGTAGGGTTTGGTAAGATAGTGGCTCTGAATCTTATCTTTCATCCAGAGAGTCACGGTTCAAATCCTATCCATAGCGTTAATACCCTTCAGCAAGAAATAAGTCTACAGAGTGCTGCACTAAACCCAGGTGATGTAAATGGGTACCTGGCAGGTATACCTGGAACTTGACACGCTTGAGCGCCGGTGGCGACGAGCTTAAGCTGGGGTAATACTAATGATATAAAGCACCTTGGACATATATTAAATTCAATATCATCATTATTATAATTGCACACACAAAAAACAAGAACTCACATATCTGAGTAATGTGACACTATAATGACACACAGTTGAGTATTTTCATTGATATACTCACCTGTGTGTTATTATAGTGTCACTTTTTGCGATTTTACTCAGATCCATGAGTTCTTGTTTTTTGTGTGCATGTATGTTTTTTCCGAATCTATATTTCATATGATTGCGTTCGTGAACTTTTATGTGAAATAAAGGACTGCGATACCCTGTTATGGGATAAGTTATGACTACCTAAAATTTTCATATGACATGTTTGTATTTTCTCTCGAGTTTGTGCTTCTTTTCAATTTTCAATTCTTGGCACAGTGATTGCAAGTTTAGAATTCGTATCTAAACTTTTTGAAAGAAAGAAAATTGCTATGCATCTCTAACTCAAGGAAATTCAGTACATTTACAAGCTGCATTTGGGTTGACAAAACTAGGCCAGGTTCAAACTAACATTCTTTGTCACATAGATACATCCTATACCCCTTCTATTAAAGTATCAATAGATGAATCAAATATGACGGCGACGATAAAAGAAATTTGTGATTTCTTTTTATGTTTAGAGCGGCGTATCAAAATGATACAAATTGGCCAAGTTCATGCAAAATTCGGGCAGCTAGTCCAATAAAGTCATGTTTTGCATTCCAATAAGACTTTGCCAGTAAATGGAACATATGTTTTCAATCAATTTTGCGTCAATTTGATAAACGCCAATGAAAGTGAAGAGACCTTCGAAATTATACCTTGTTTTGAATAGGCCGGGTTATTTTTTGTTGTAGTTGGTACATATTTAGGATGGTGATCCAGAGCAAAACAAAACAAAAATGGAAAAAAGAGTTTTAAACCCTATTTTATTATTATCTTAAATCGAGATATTGAATATATGATGCATCCAACGAATTCCGAATCGTCTTTGAGCAAACCAAAGTACACCTCTATCGCTATCTCTCTCTCCCTCTCTCTTTCCCCCTTTGATCATCTTTCTCTTCTATTTTTCTCAAACGATACATAGCACGAAGCAGAGAGGAGAACGGAGAAACGGTTTGTATGTCGGGGATGTGTGTTCGTGTGTGTTTAGGTGTGTGTGTGTGTGTGTGTGTGTGTGTGTGTGTTCATGGGTGGAATTGAGAGAGAGAGAGAGAGAGAAATAGAGAGGGCGGGGGAAAAGATGAATATAAAATGGGGAAAATGAGTGACAAGGAGAGAGAGAGAAAGAGAGAAGGGGCGGTATTGGATGAAACAAAACTGTAAAGGAAAGTTTTGAATTTAAAAAAAAATGTCAAGAAACTAGAAACAAGTACTATTTAGATAAATTGAGCCATGAAATGAGTCGAGCAGGAGTATGAGCAATGAAGTTACCATCTATATCATAAAGATTTTTAGTTGAACCACATGGCGATGCCATATTGTTTACTTTGGGGTTATTAATAACGTTAATTGCTCACAATGGGACTGAGGTGGTACATGTTTGTGCAGGAAATGGTCTAAATGTAAATATGATAGCGATCAAAATGGCGGTCGCATGACGTCATCACTTTTGAGTAATGTCGTTTTGGGTGTTTCTGAAAACTTCACGGTGATTAATGAACTAATTTGATATTAATTGGGCTCGAACGAGAAACATGTGGTTTGTCATATATCGATTTTTAATGGCGATTGCTATTCCTCGAGTGTTGGGAACATTGCTATATGAATACTTCTTTCTTCTTAATGACAAAAGATGAATTATTATCGTAAACTGATTTTCGTATTAATCTTCCATGTCTTACAATTACGAAAAGGTAAACATCTCTCGCATTTAAACTTTAACATCCAATAATATAGTAATTGACACATTCCAATAAGATAGTTTACCAGCAAATATGAACCAGTTTCTATGTGTAAATACCCTACATAATTTAGGCAAATATTTGTAGACGTCTCTGAGTATTAAGCAAATTTCTTTTGCGTAATTTGCACTGAAATATTAATCATTTTATATATATTCTCTGCTGCAGACTCCAATGAAATTATGTCAATTGATCAACTATGTATCTATCACAATATTTTCATTAGTCTAGTTGAGAATAGGAATTGACCCCAATGTATATGATATAACAAAAAGAAAGTAACTCCATCCCACCGGAGGGACCTTTGCCTTGCCTAGAGCGGTTCCTGGTCCATTGTTCCACTTTCCTTCATATACCGTGACATATGACCAATAAGCCTTGTCTCAATTTCACACCGAATTCTGATTTTAGGGTAAATAATCCGTCACTTTCATAAAAAGTAACAAAAGGTGGGCGTATTCAGACAACCCACTCTTTGTATGGAAAGTTGGTATTTCAACCAAAATCAATAGAGTCGTAACTTTGTTCTTCGTCCTTGTGAGATATGGCGCCTGTAATATAATAGTATGCAATTAAACTTATGATAAATATCAATTGTAAGTCCACAGCAAAAGAGATACAATTGATTGCAAAATTAGTCGTATCTCTCTCAATAAAATAGCTCGACACTGATGGGAGCACCTTTCAGGGTTCAGCATTGCGCATTATAGCATTTTTTCCATAAAGTTGCAATATTTCAGAGTTAAAACGCAGCAGGTGTGGGGTTCGAATAATACATGCCATTAAGGATCACTTCATTCTAAGCTAGATGCTCTACCGATTGAGCTTTATTGCCACTGTTATTAACCGATTGTGCATTAGAACATCGGAACATTCGTCAGTCTCTTGCGGATACTTTCACTTATTTTTATTTTGGGGTGCCATTCCTTTTGGCAGATCGACAAGAAATACTTAGCCACCGTTTACTTATACGGATGGGATGTTTGATATCTTACGGCTCCATCCATCGGTCGCAATAAGTCAGTAGGGTTAGATCGGAATGAAGCGATAATTCACTGCGTGGTTTCGAACCCCACATCTGCAGCTTTTTTAATTAAAAATAAAACGTCCTCTGATGAAACTGTGCAATATTGTAATATTGCATCCCTTTTCGAGTGTGTAAACTAGGAGAAGGGATAACATCGAGGACAAATTTCAACTTCATTTAATTTTTTAATTTCATTTCAAGTGTACTGAGTTTGAAAAAGCCTTTTCTCTTATTCTTTTAATTCACCCGTTCCATGAATTTTACCAATATGATGATTGTTGTGATTCCAAACGCGAGCACTTCACACACTGCAAACCAATACCTCACCAACTTGTCGAGATTGAAGAAGAAACTTTGAAGTTAATATAAAGTAGTATCTTACGTGGGTGGAATTTCAATTTAAAATCAATACCAGTAAGACTTTATGGTTTTTGTCCTTTTGAATCTGATATCGATGAGAAACGATGTAAGTAGAAAAGATCCTTTGTTTGCCTCCAGTCATTTTGATTCGATTAAACATTTTGGAATCATAACCCGGCATCAAGCTGGCAGGAAAATAATTTAAAGAAAACATCGGCTTAAAATGTTCAGCATTTCTATCAAAATCAGCTGCGTGTATTAAATGAGTTTGTGTTATGCAAAAACAGATATGTATGTATCTACCGTGGCCATAGAGGGAGCGATCACTTTCAGTGTTGTAATGAAAACCCAAATTATCAAGGTCAAACTAAGCATGTAGTTCTACATGGATGGTAACGGAATTACATGTCATTTTGAGCTACATTTTTTTTTTGTCATAGCTCAATGATAGATGATCAAACTCTTAGAATGTTTAATAAAGTTAATGCAAGCATATGGACAATGAGAAACATTTACATTGTCCACATCGTCAGCATTTTTTACGAACCGGCATATAACTACTGGGGCGCTGCTTGAACACGTAGAAACCCCGACATAGCGTCAAGTACAATGACATACCACTTAAATTCATGTTATTATTCAATTATATTGCTACGACTGGTTCGTGCAACCACCCCTCGCTAGTAGGCCGGTTCGTAAAAACGGTGACGATATGTAAGGCTTGGATTTACAAAGAATATCGGCAACCGGAATGACGTCATAGAATTTGCCCGTTTTGGACACTGTATAAGAGAATCCATGAAACTTATAAATTCTATCTGACATATATCTGAAGAGAGATATTCAAAATATGTGATATACTTCACAGATTCCAAGCAAATTATCCACAATACACTATCTCCAAGCACAATTAGGGGCACTTTCAAAACGTATATCCTGATTTTTCCTAGGCGGAATTGAAACAATGCATAAATAATTTAATAATATATGCAATTTGAATAACTCACGTATCCACTCTACGGAGTGCTCAAGGCACATATTTTTTATCATTACCCTGGCTTTAGCCCGGCATACACCAGCACACATTGTATTTCAAGGAATATTATTACTGCTAGATACCCATTCACTTCACCTGGGTTGAGTGCAGCACAGTGTGGATGAATTTCTTACTGAAAGAAATTAACGCCATGGGTCGGATTCAAACCTACGACCCTCTGGTTGAAACAGAATAACTACATCACGGCGCCTCCACACTGGGGTGATTTGTCATGTTAGTGGTGACGACAAAGCAACTTAGCCCATGTTTATACCCTCTTTGAAAACAAATGAACTTCTTTCAATATACCTTACCGTACAATGTAATTGAATTTTACCCTGATTTCTGGAACAACTTTCTTTTTCTCAACTATTTACAAGATCCGTAATATTTGTTTCACTTTCGAGCGTCTGTAAATCCATTATCTTCTGTGTTTTTCTCAACTATTTACAAGGTCCGTAATATTTGTTTCACTTTCGAGCGTCTGTAAATCCATTATCTTCTGTGTTTTCTTCTCAGTCAATCTACCACCAATGCATTGCACTGAATTGCCTCAAGGTACCATTACCAACTAAAAATAGAGATGAACCAAAGTATTTCGGACTCTTGGTCGATCAAGTATATTGGTACCAGGGCTAGAAACATGACTAATTAATATATTTCCATCTAATGGTTTGGTCACTTGTAAATAGAAATTGAGTTCAAGAGTCCAGAAATGAGTAGCCCTGGGAAATTCGAACATGCCGTATAAATAGAACTTTGGGGATCTTTTCAACAAAATCAACTCAAACGCTTACTTTCAAAAAGTTGATGCTTCTTCAAACAATTTAATCAAATTTATTTACCACAAACACACAAAAAGACCAAAACAAAAACAATAGAACACATGAGCACACAAAACAATGCACAAGACATTTTTATTCAGCCAAAACAAAGCACACACTGTCTTTCATGTATTTAAAAAAAAAAGAATAAGTCCATTTTCAGGTAATTTGTGAATTGAACAGAGAGGGCGCCCTTGCTCAAAGAGGGCGCTTTCTATTATTTTACGGTCTTCTTTTTCTTTTGAAATAAATACATAAACATACATAATAAATTGGTAACAATCTATTCTTATTTGGTTAATCAGGAATTAAAAGGAGTCGAATTGACACTTCTTATCACCTTGTAGATACTGCGTTTTTCCATGGGGAAACCTGGCATAAGCTAGGGTTTTCCACAAAGTATCTACATTTGTATCAATATCTTAAAAACAAAACAAAAACAAAATTTCCTATGTATGCAAGAAAATAGACTACAACTACATAATGGAATCTTCCAAAATATTTGGATTCCGAGCGGCTGTGGTAAAAATATAAAATGGTCAATATCTCAGTTTGTGCAAAATGCAGATATGGCGTTTTTCCTTGGGGGGGGGGGCAGTGCTGCTCTTAAATATCACTGTTCTTTGTTTCCTTGACTACACCATGTTATAAAGAAAACCTGAGCTAAACTTGGCCGAGAACATCATCGGATGAGAATGAAATTCAGTGGTAAAATGAGTCATTTCGACTCCGTCGGTACTGTGCGATTAATTCATGGAAGAATTAAACACCATGCTACTTGAATCAACCAGAAAGGCAAGTCACTTTTACGGTGATAGAGGGACTCCTACCAGAAAACGCCATACCATTGCCATGACGGTGTTTCACCAATAAGCAAACACGTACACATAAAAATGACTGGTATCAATTCTTGCATGTGCTCAATACTCGTAAGATTGTCATTAATTATCACAAGGAATGATATCAGTTGTTCTTAATAATGTAAGTAAAGTTAATAATAATAGTAATAATAATGATGATAATAATAATGATAATAATACACACCATTTATAAACAAGCCTATCTCTGTCAAAATCCATCTCATTAGATCATTTCTATAAGACGCGAATAAACCAAGAATATAAAAGATGATAAACATCGAATGCAAAACTAATAACGCCAAAGAAATGCATTTAAAAGTAGATCGATTCATTCAGTAAAATATGCAAAATAAATATAGGTTGTATTCAAGTTACGTCGCCTTCAACGTAATCCATTTACTGCCTTTGTCCTCTTTTACCCGTTTATGTATTTTCTCTTGGAATAAGTTGGTATCATAGTTGATAATTGCTCGAAACTGTACATTCGGTTAACTTAAATCACAATTTTTACATTTGAATGAGTTTCTTTTATGAAAATACTTAAATTAGTGCTCAATGGAATTCATAATAGTGTACATCTCCAAGAAATGAAATTAAACATTACGAGAGAGATTAGCGGATTAGCGGAGGCGTCGTGGTGTAGTGGTTCTGACTCTCACCTTTCATCCCAAGGGTCGTAGGTTCGACCCCATCCATGACGTCAATTTCCTTCAGCAAGACATTTATCCGCATTGTGCTGCACTCAACACAGGTGAGGTGAATGGGTACCGGTAGGAAGAAATTCCTTGAATGCAGTGAGCGCCGAATGGTAGCCATGCTATAGCCGGGTAATAATGCACAGAGCGCTTAGAAACACCTCGTATAAAGCGATATATAAGTGTTGTGTATTATTATTATTATTATTATTAATGATCAATTTTCATATCGTAAGTTATTCCATGTCTTTGGTAAAAAAAAAAAGAATGGAAGAGGTAAACAACTCCATTCAAGCCTCCACAATAGCGTGATCGGCACAAAGAAAATTAGCTCGCACACTCTTTGTATCAAGCATGATAGGCATTTGTTAACAGAATAAGAGTGATGGAAATTTTATTTTGTGTGTATCTAGATATTGTAACGCTTGAATGAAGTTGTTTATTTTGCTCAAATCATGTGTCCCTTCTGTTCACGGTGCATTCGGATAACCAGATGAATATTTTGCCATATTAGGCAATGTAAAGTCTTGAATGGGAATATATGGCCTGCTTTCTCATATATGCTATGTGAGGTCACTGGCTTCTCAAATGATAAGAAATGGTGATTTTTAAGCCCCGGTCACATAGGACCCCGGAAGCAACACGATTCACCTCTACTCGTTGTTCTGAAGCAGTTAATTGTAAATTAACAAAGAGTCGGGGTGAATCGTGTTGCTTCCGGGGTCCTATGTGACCGGGGCTATATAGTTGTACACTGAGCTTTCAGACTATTGAAAATAAAATACAAAAACTCAATAAACCCTAAGCCTACCTCATTAAGGATATATCGTCTTGGTCGCAGGCTCTGAAAGGTCACCGCCGTCGCCAAAATAATCCCTAGAAATGTTCCCTTAGCTGACTTATCATATAATATGAATTGTTCTAGTGATAAATCGTTAAACCACAGACATCTCTATACAACCAATATGAATAGCGTTTAAGACCCGTCACATAGAAGCCCCAACTAAACACGATTTAACACTACCGTGTGTTCAGTGGCAGATAACTGTTAATTGGACAAAGGGTAGTGTTGAATCGTGTTCAATGGGGGATTCCGTGTCTTGGCCCTTAACATTATATTTTTGTTTAAAGTTTGGAAAGAGGGTTCAATGGGCGCACCTTGGGAGAGGGGGGGGGGCGTTAGGGGTGCTAGCCCCCCCCCCCCCCCC
>BQKZ01000223.1:54683-84257 GCA_036244855.1 Temnopleurus reevesii | reverse complement strand
CCCCCCCCCCCCCCCCCCCCCCCCCCGTATCACCATCCTGCGTGCGCACATGATGAGTGGCATCGTTCTGACAGAGTATTACCTGTAACGTTGTCATAGCAATTCATCCATCCTGATTGATAAGTCCACGAAGTTCTTTTGCATGCAATAATATCATATCTCTTCGGACAGAATGGTGCTGAGATTCTCCTTAATCATCCACATGGGAGCAATACAAAACCTTATTCAAGATAGGATACCAGTCTTTCTTAACAAAAGGACTCGTTGAAGAATTGTTATTTGGGTCGGGAAAGTCATGAAATATCGTTATATTCCTAGAAATCCGCCGAGATTCTCAAAAGGATCGCAAGATTAAATCACGAATCACCTGATCAATATAGAATGGGAATGGTGTGCATACAAAATGGGTTTTATTAATGATAACGTATGACAAACTGGAAAAAATAGCAAATATATTCAGGCAAAGTAAAAAAAAAAAAAAAGGGATTACGCTTTCTTGCATACATTTGACTCTTCTAGCATTTATGCTTGGCATTATTTACTGATAATTTTAACAAAATATATACTTTTATTGAACAAAATAAGTTGATGCTTATTTGTCCTCAATACTATTCTCAAGCACCAGCTTATTTTGTTTATTGTTTCTGCTGTATTAATACCCAATTATATCACATATCATTTATTGCTATAATTGACAATGCGATCACTCATTTATAGTTCAATTCTACGTCTTCATTGTGGAAAGTCGAGACGTTGTTTCTATAGAATGCGCAGGTATTAGTATTCTCGGCAAAAGCTTCCCGAGAAGAAAGTTATCTGCAAAATGTCTGATATTAGGGGCATGATACCAAATTTTGTAAATACCCTGGCAGGATTTTTTTATTAGGGGCACATCAACTAGAAAGGGGGTTAAGGGTCCGAGGCCTAAACCTGTTGAACTGGCACCATTCCTAGGTTCATAACAAATAAGAACGGTCAAAAGGCACGATCATATCCTAAAATCATATGCCCTGTGGTGACCAACGACCAACTTTACATGACATTATATTGCGTTTTCATAGTTTGAGCTGATACTATGCTATTGGGTTAAATAATCGATTTCGGCGTATTCACCAATAGCTATAAAGTTCCTTTCACTGTTAAAACATTTATGAGCAAAAGCAAACGCAGAAAAGTCCATTCATTGTTTATAATGCATTCATGCCACAGTCATGGATATCAAGTTCGCATCAAGAACGCGCGACAAACTAAGAATAGGGATCTAAAGCCTGCGTCACACCTTTGCGTTTTTAGCCTGCGTCGGCCTAGCGATTTTGTAAATTAAAAACGCTCCCTTGGCAGACAGCTCACTGAGATCAGACGGTGGACTGACGTTCGGCTTGCGCTCACTTAGCGTACGACGAGCGTCTATCCATCGCTTGACCTGCGTCTTTGTGTGTCAAGGGAGCGTCTTTAATTTCTAAAATACGCTTGGCCGATGCAGGCTAAAAACGCAAATGTGTGACGCAGGCTTTAAACTGGAAGCATTCAATCTCTCTTAGAGCCTGGAGGGGTGCCGAATGCACTTGGTAGGCGTACAAGGGGTAACAAGCATTACCCCTTGAGGAGCGGATATTCCTCTGCTCTATTTGAAGAGCTCGTTATAGGTCAAGGAAGCCATCGGAACACGTGGAGGGCGCTAATCTTATGACCCCCCACGTAGGCAATCCAACATGGCCGCCGGGGCTCGCACATATCACGTGACATAGTCGCATTTAAAGCACGTGCTGCCCATACATTCCGCACGCGTTAGGTGGCGAATGGGTGTAATAGGCACGTGCGTGGTGGAGGGATAGGGTGGAGATATGGAATGCTGTATAGGCAAAAGTGTAAAGAGAGAGAAACACTATGGATGATTTAATCGACTTACTGTCACGGTTGAGGTTAAAGGGAATCGATACATTTGATGTACAGGGTCAAATTGGTTCTGACATTGTAAAGACAACCATTTCAACCATTTCCATAACCATTTCACTCGCCGAGCGCATTCTTTTCATGTGCCACTCACTCGAACTTCTCTTGCTCAAAACGCGTTCATTGTCACAGGTCCAAAGAAATGGAATTCGTTCCCTGATGATATCAAACAAAGTTGCTCATTGTATATATTTAAGAAGAAGTTAAAGTCTTATCTTCTACTGCATTCATTTATCCTCTTCTGTTTTCAATCGATGTAAGCCTACTTATTCTTTCAACGTTGCTTTTTTTAAACTATGTTTTATTATTGTAAATACGTATATTTTCAGATGTTATAATTTGTCTTATAGCGTCTCGTTTTGAATACTCATTCAATATTTGTTATACACTTATTCACCTTTTGGACAATTTTCGAGGTACATTTAAATTTCCATCTTAACTCGGTGGACCAACACCCTACAAGCTGTGATTTTTAGTTGGTCCTCCTTCCCTTTCGATTTCGTGAAATCAAATCTTTCATTCTACTATGTACAATTCTATTTCTATGTGTTTTACTTTGTGATTTGTAATCTATATATAAATTTGTAATTATTTGTATAGAAATTTGTAAATATCATTGTGAATATTGTAAATATTGAAAGTAGAAAATAAAATAAATTAAAATTCAAATTCAAAAGATGTTAAACTGTTGAATTAAGAAATAATGACTATAATGTCATTATTAATATTCAGAATGAGAAAGAAAATAGCAATAATGAAAATAATTATAATAGTAACCATAATTTGATGTGGCGCGTTATCTAATGAAGATATGAATATGTTGAATATCATTATCGTGTTAAATAGTAAACTGAATATAATATTGATTTCCAAATGAGGCCTTTCAAGTGCTCGAGATTTCAAGAAACTTTCTAAAATAGAAATTATAATATTATATATTGTCACATGTTCTGTAAAGTACATTACGAAATGATTTATGAAAAAGTGATATTTTTATTTGAATTGATGTTTTGATCTTAAACTATTTTCTCCACAGCATTTATCAATCTACTATCAAAATACTTGTGATTGAAAAATTCAACTACGAAACTCGTAAACGTGTCATACAGGGGCCGCGGAACGGCGGGAACAAGGGGTGGGGGGGGGGGGCATGGCCCCCGCACTTTTTCAGATAATACGTGCAAGCCTATGGGAGTGTGTAAAAATGCTTATCCACAGCCTCTGCTATGACAGCCCACCCACTATTCAAAACGTTCCGCGGCCGCTGTCATAGAAAAGGGATTTAATTTTACCCGAGTCGCAGACTATTTGTTTTATCACTTTTCACGCTTATGATTATCGATTTATTACTGAGTTTTCTAGTCCATTTTTCACTAAATCATCCACAATATTTGTACTCCTCTGTACTACTTCCCCACCCACTCATACCAATATTAAAATCCACTTCACACCCAAGGGCATATAATATTCAAGTCAAGGTCACGTGATTTCATGGTAAAGCTCGTCGATATAACTCCATTATCAATCAATGTTCCTTTCCTCGAGTGATATATCGAGGCCTAGCCAAGATAAATGAGGCTGGAGTTTTGAAAAAAAATGAGAATAGTTTTTTTTGTCTCACAATAGCAATTGAGCTATCATAAAATACCCCCAGAAAAATTACTTGGAATGCCCTGAATCGATGGACACTCTGAAAGTTATTCCGACCTGATTCTCTTTTCTTTTTCGCTTTCCAATAAGATTGAAAACAAATCATTAAAATTTAAGGTAAACATTAAAACCGGAAAGCTGTTTTACTGAACTGCCTAAAACACTGCAGTGAAAAATACAGACACTAAGAACCCCAAGATGGACGTCGCTGTTTTATTTTTAGAGCAAAATATCGCTGACACAATTATCATTTTATACTGGTATGTGGTAAGGCCCAGCACAAGGCTCGAACTGACTCCCTTCTGACTGACACCCAGTCACTCTTATTCGGCGTTTGAACGGCATTTATCCGACGTTTAACCCGGGTTTCCTAGTCCGATGTGGCACTACGACTGTTTTCAGTCAATTTTTATCGTCCCGAATTATTACCTGCTAGAAAAAAATAGTTTGGTGTGTACCAGACATCATAAAGCATGACTGGGGTTATCAGAGGCGGTCACAATGCTCACTGAATCAACACATAACGTGTATAATAATGCAAGAAAGTTTTCAGCACTAATTATCCAATGAATGCCAGACGAAATTTGTTTCGTCGACCATGGTATGTAAAAATGGGGTTTTGTCGGAAATACGAACCACTGTATGTTTTTTTAACAACTCCCTCCAAGTTAAAAAATAAATAAAGTTAGAATACGTCTAGACACGATATAGACCTCACTCTGTAAGAAAAAAAGTGAATAATTATGTTAATGTTACTTTCATCATACCAGCCAGCCAAACATTTGGTTTCATAGTTTGGTACTATTGGGGTACCGGTAGGAAATAACCGTCCTTGGGTTGGTTTAGCAGTGCACACCTAACATGCGACTTGCTATGAATCCAATGTCCGGGTTATAATAACGTGTAGGCATGAATCAGTTTCAATAGGAACGGGTACAAAAATATGAAAATAATTATCATTATTTTATGAAAGCAAGCGATATACTTTTATTCATCTCTGATAAAATTAGAAACCTCTACAAAACTAACAAGTTTTTACAAGTGAATACTAAGACACTACGATAATCTGTACACAAACTAAAAACGAGAAACGTCTCTAGAGAAACACTTTATTTCACTAATTTACATATAAACTCAAATAGGAACCTTGTATCTATTCTGATCGTTTCATGTTCCTTCATCAAATAGGACAAGTACAAATCATTTTCAAACGCACTCGAGCAGACAAGATGAATGTAAGCATGACTCGTTTTTCAAGGAGTACAGAGATTTCATCCCGTGGGACTGACTATAACATTACACTTTGTACGGGGAACGTTCCGGGAGCTACATCTCTGTGTGAACCTCTTGACCGCATCTCAAGGCTCCAGTCGTTCATCGCGCAAATTATTTTTGCAATATCTATCTGTTTCTCGTATTATTTTATCGCAATGATAAAACAAAATGCATGCATTCCTCATATGGATGTATTAGTCCCTTATTTTTTTTTAAAACTTTGAGTAAATATCTTCGGAGACGTTTTAATCATAAATGCTCACATTTGACATGAAATAAGAATACATGATTGGAGATTATTTCTTAAGAAAGTGATAATCCCCCCCCCCCCGCCACACCTCACCCCTGACCACGATTTTATCTTATGATGGTAGTTGTCAGTGCAATGTAATCCGAATGTTTAGGACAACACAATCGTTCGTTTTGATGCCGAATCGTGATAAGAACTTACGAATATTTTTTTTTCCGTGATGAAAAATTGTGAATATTAAAGGTATAGATTCGTAATGACCGGGATGCAGAAAGTGATGTTAAACGATCTGGTGTATTCACAAGTTGCTTTACATGCCTAAATATATCTGTGTAGGATATTAGGAGTACATTTTTGCTCGTATTCTGTGTATTTTACGTCGAACAGGTCAATCAGCCATTACTCCTAAGGTGTGCTAAGTGCTTTTGCACGGGAGAGCGTCGGCCTGAAATGGGCGGTGCGATCAGTGGTATTGTCTGCGGTGTGTGAGTTCGCGTTCATTTTGTACGTACGTGAAACATGTTACGACCGCAGCATGTTTTTTTTTTTATTTGGCGATAAATAAGCCATTTCTAAGTCGATTTCATTCAAACAAACTATGAACATGCTCTAATTTACTATTGAAAAACTGCATTATGATAATTACTGCAGTTCGCAAACTAGTTTAATATATGAAGCGCCCTCCTCCCAAACTGGTCTATCGCTTTAAGTGTGGATGTGTGTTTGTAGGTGTGCATCTGTGCGCGCGCGCATGTGTTTGCAAGCGTAAATATATTTGTGTGTGTGCGTGTATGTATTGTCTGTGTGTGTATATTAAGTATAAGTAAATATCAGGTAGACTTAATAGATATAAGATCTAAAGGTAGGGGATTTGGACGACAGAGCGGAGAAAGATGTAGATTTTCTCTGGTATCCAAGGACGACGAATTTCTAATGCAGTGAAATAGCATGGTAACCAATGCTAAATATACACACATTGAGCCAAGTCACAGCTCCCCACCAAACCCTATCAGTGCACTACTTTGGAAGCCTGAAAACCGAAATATCTCGCAACCTAAACCAGTGTATCTCTTAATTAAGAGTCTAAATCAATGCTTTCGATCACAGTAAAATGTCACCTCGGGGCCAGGAGGCATTATGATAGGACTACGCTTTAAGGACTGGCCACAGACCCTGGGGGCGAGTGACGTCACCACACAATGATGACACGTCATGAAGAGATTTTGGTCCTCAGCGGTCAGAATCTCCCGCGGAAATTACACAAAAGGTTAGTCAAAAAGCAGGCCGAGAATAGAGTGAGAGACGGAGGGATTGAGAGAGAGAGAGAGAGAGAGAGAGAGAGAGAGAGAGAGAGAGAGAGAGAGAGAGAGNATTTTCAAAGTTATCATTTCCACCTGTGCTGAGCATCCTTGAATTGGCAACGTATAGCTAATTAGCATAATCTGTGATGTCATACATGGAGAACTCCTCATTCACTTTGTATATAAATTTATTGAAAATTGATCAATATCATAATTCAAATGAGGAATCAACACCGTTCTTTCTGGAATGCTTGCAGAATTAATGTGACTATAATATATGTAACCGAAGAAACAAAATTGTGTCTACTTTTTTGGAAAAAGAGGAAAATGTGAAATTTTGTGTACAAAGCCAATGGAGAGTTCTCTATGTTGGCAGCCATTTTGTGCCTGTACGTTTGCCAATTTAAGGAGCGCATGAGGGGTGTAAATCAAAACTTTGAAAATTCATAACTTTTGGATGGATTGTCCAATTTTGCTCAAATGTTCACTGCTTGTTCATCTTATTTTTCTTCATTTAATGATAGCAATTTAATGTCTGAGTGTAGTTCCCCTTTAAGGGAAGAAATTAAAAGATAACCACGAACAGCTTAAACAACATTCCATCATGAAATAAAGCATATTATTATTGCAATATAAAGTTTTGATCGAGATATGTGAAAATATTCATTTTCATAGACATTCGTTAGGTATCTTATGCTTGGAAATTGAAAATAAAAGTTCTAAGAGAGACCATTTTACCCTCCAAAAATATTTTTTTTTTCTCCAACAACTTTTGGCAAATTTGTCGTCTAATGATTTCATTTTTGGCAAACCCTGTGATGATTACTTGTCAAAATATTAAATTACAAGAATAATCCTTCATTACTTCCTTCCTTTCAAAAAGAGATTAGAATAACAAGATAATGATGAAGGAACAAAAAAGGTTTATAATTTCAACTGATGGACAGAGGTTCGATGGAACTTATGATTTCTACAATTTAGTTGCTGTACCATGGCATCATGTATCATGTAATTCTCAATTATGTATTACAATACTTTTATAGGGGAATACAGATTGGCTTACAAACAAGAAAAATTGAAGCTTTGTTCAGCTGACAGAAAAGTACCTATTAATTTAAACAATACAGTTCAAACGTCTTCACAAAACATTTAAAACCAATCATTAATGAGGTATTGGTTAAGGGAATAATAGAAAATACCACAAAAGACGAGAATATTGAAAACCGAATGATAACTTTGTTAGAACTAGCATTATCATCGGTGGATGAAATGAAACACAATGTGTGAACAAATATCAAACCTGTAACTCATAATCGATAAAGATCCAGGGTTCTTTTTTGTCTGACCATTATCCAAAGATATCAGTCGTCCAATCTCATTAATTTACTATTGCCTTAGGCGATACACGATATCGATTAGCGTGGGAGATCGTTTGAGATTAGACTCTCTCGACAGGCATTTGGAGATGGGTTTTATTGATCAGATCTTCGTCGAAACATCAATCTTTCTTGTCAGGCTATTGGAGTTTCAGGGTCATACCAGCACTGGACATTGCTCTAATTCTCGCAAAGAATTGTTTGGGGATTTCAATCAAACTAATTTTGTGTTTCTTTTAACATCTGACTGAAGTAAAGGCAGACGATTGATAACAAAGCTTTCTAGTTCGTATATGTCGTGCGATTGTTTTTTTTTTTTTGTACTTCTATTCTGTAATGGCCCACTAATAACTAGCGTATCAAGAAATTGACAACATGAGAGTCAGACCAATTGTTGGTTTTGGCGCCCCCAGATAAGCTGACAAGCAACAACAACACACATTGTATTCAAGATGTATGTGCCCCAATTTCACATTTGCTTGTTTAGCGAATTGACGTTCCTATTTAACGTTGTTTTTTACACCCCTCCTATCCGGGGATCCGGACCTCCAAAACCTGCCCCTCCCCCAGAATACGTTATTCAAATGTACATCATTTCTCCCAAAAGCATGCAAAAACAATTATCTAAAGAAAAATGAAAAAAAAAAGATACATGAAATAGAAAGAATACATTGCTTACGGGCATTATAGAACAACGTTTTCGTTTAAAAAAATCTCATCTGAAAGATCCTAAAGGTTACCAAAATGATTAATATTGTAACAAAAACAGCGGTGAAATAGTAGGTTTCATGGTTAGTGATAAAAAGGGTAAATTCTAAAATATGCCCTACTTAAAATAGGCACACTGCGCAGTTATCAAGCGACAGTTGCACGCTTTATACAATTTGTATCTATATTCATTTGATGGTGTCTGTATAAAGTCGTATTATTTTACTCTAGTTTTGAATGTATTCTCTTCTAATGTCCTCTTTAAAAACAGTTATTTTGGTAAAATTTAATTTCTTTGAAAGTAGCATTTCCATCCGGCCAGGATAGCTATCTCCATCCCTCGATCCCTCACTCTCTTTGGGTGACGTTTTCGATCTTCTTTAATGCTTACCAGATCTAAGATCATGTCATCACTTGGCTGCTCTGATCTCAAGCTTTACAACACTACACGTAATGACATCAAGTGTTTGACATACCAATGAAGAAATAGTAGGTGTTTGCTGAACGGTGCAATGTAGACGATAGAAAACCAGTGCGCGCTTCATCAGGTCAATTCGTCCGCGTTTTCATTAAGTGACGGCTAAGGACAAAAGGAGCTGTTATACGAATTTCATTGAAACGCGTCCTTCCAAAGAATTAACACGTTGTTCGATAGGATGCGCTATGTCGGGATTTCTTTGCTTTCATGCAACAATGCCCGTTGGTTTCCGTCACTTCGTGAAAACATGGACGAATTAATGACAAGTGTGCAACAAATCTGCGCATCTTCAAAATAAATGCTCACATCAGTTGCGCACTCGATTGTTATCATCCACAAGCAACCATCAACCAATGTCGAAAACCCACTATTAGTCTCTTCATTGATGAATGAATTAGGATTTGTACTTACAATAACGCATTCTTTTGATTTACTCAATGAGGACGAATTTACATTGTGTGCAACCGACATTGTGTGCTACCTAAGCTTGGTACTCATTATTTCCGATGTTCGTTCGGTGTTCTAACAAATATGCATAAATATACGCGCAATTGTTATTTTGCTCGTCATTTTTAATTATGTTGGCTGCTTTAAAAAGACTCAAAGATCCTTTACAAAATACATCCTAACAATCTTTTCCTTTTTAGTTTTTTTTTGTCCTTTCTTGGAAGGGAGTGGGTCTTTAAATGTATTTTTCACTACATATCAATACAAAGATTTGTTAATAAAAAAAAATTATAAACGATTAAATCAAAAGATCTAAGGAAATAGTCAAGCTGAAAAACAAAATTTGAGAGGACTCAATTTGTAATTTCATAACACATACATATTATGCTAACACATCAAATATAAAACAAAACCCCGAATTAATATTTTAAATATCTCACAAGTTTCTACAACCATTGAAGGGGATATTACTAAATAATTGGCATTCATCGTTAACATAAAAATTACAGTATTTGGTTTGGTTGAGTAGAATGAAGCTTTAACATCGAGTGACGAAACATCGACGAATCACCACGGTTTGGATTTCACTCGAGCTTAAGTTCACAAGGAACCTTAAATCTGTCTTCTTAGTTTCATCTTACAAGACACCTCACCTGAATGTCACTTAATTATAATAGTTGTTATTTCAATGCTTGCCTTTCGCAAGGTTTGAAGCGGCAATCTTCTTAAAATGGAGCAACATATTCGTGTATCCCCAGTTAATCTTTTTTTCAGTAAAGTTGAGTTTATTTCCATTTTCCCCATATATATCGATATGATCAAAATCAATTACAAAGTTCGAATCAAATCATGATACATAAATTAATTCATACATCACAAGGCCTACATGGGGTACTTAATAGAATAATGAGATCACTGTTGGGTTACTGTCATGTAAATGAATGGATTCCTTCCAAACACAAAAATGATGATGGGAATTGGCGTTCTAGTAAAATGTTTAACCCTCGAAAAATTGAGAAATTGATAAATGTGTATACATACATGTTTAAAAGAGAATCATTTAGAGGAATGCTAAAAACTGCGTGGCAAGATAGTTTATTGTAATATAAATATCAGATATTAAACTAAACCTAACCAGATATGGCCCCTATTGCATAAAAAGTTGAGATAAAACGTAACTCTCAAATTTAAATGCAAGTCATAAATACGCGCTCCTGATTGGTTGAAAATTGAGTAGCGTTAAAATTTCTGACTTTTTATGCAATAGGGCCCAAGGCCCTGAACTTATTTGAATAGCATTTCATAGGAGCATTGAATTTGCGTTCGTTTTAATTTCACGTACATAGTTTATATCGTGTTAAAGAGATATATAAGAAGGAATCAGGGATGAGGATGTATGTATGAAGGATAGAAGGATGAGTGAACGATAATGGTGAATGCAAACTTTATGTAAGTGTAAAATGGTTCTCAAAGTACACTTGCTCTTGAGCGAGCATTTAGTTGACTCACGTAATGAATGCATTTAAAAGAATGATTTATGACTTGTTTTTCCTTGGCCATCACCTTTGTACCGCAAAAAAAAAATCGACAGAGTAACAAATGAAGATCAGACACCGAAAAAACAGAGCATTTATTCATGTCATCAATGTAATAGCAATTTGCTTCTCATATTACATGTGTGTTTTGGCGCACTTTATTTGCTCAGCCGTTTGTTCGCAACGCTACTGGTATAACAGATAATTTATTGATTCCGACAAATCGATTCATTAATTCCATTTTGCTTCGTCATCGCTACCATAGTTAACGGTATTTTGTGAGCATTTTTGTCATTGAGATATTCAATGATGGTATGTCATAATTCTATTTAGAGATTTTAATATGCCCTGATAGGCGTAGATCTAAATTAACGCAAGCTGAATGCGTGACAATATGTATCGGCTGTCTATATAAAGTGCGCTACACGATGATTGGGTGAAAGTTTAATGCCATGAAATCGATGGCAAACAATTAAATGTGATGACTGAATATGGCATAAGCCTTTTGATATCCATTGTTTTGTTGTTCTGTGATTTTTATCAGGGTTGCATTCTGCCTTTTAAAGTCAGTTCTGTTGAGCGTAATTATCCTGTTCACAATTGGGTATCACCAAGGAAAATAATTGTGTTACATATTTTGTTTTGTTTTAAATTGTAAACTTAACATATTTCTAGACCAAGAAAACATATACGTAAAATTGTATTACTCATTTCATTCTTAAGATTGATCCTTATAAAACTAAGCTTCGTATGCTTTGAAAAAAATATATATATATGTAATCATCAAATAAATTGAGGTATTTATCCCTTTCAATTTCTTCCTCATCTTTAACCAGCTATTGTTTCACTAACACGAACCTTTAACCAATGGCAGTCTGTATCGGCAATCACATGACACGTAAGTGATATCACGTGATACCCATGACATCACGTGAGACCGGTGAAGTCAGGTGACACTATAATGCATGACCGCGTACACTGCAATCATAGTTCTAATCGATTCAACAATTGCGCCTTCGGGCTCACTGTATTTGGCGTTCTGCAGATTGGGTCGATTGATATTTTCTGCCACTTGGAAGCTACTACACACTCATGCTTCGGGTGTTGGGGATATAAATAGGGAGATGGATGGAGAAGGGACGGGTATTTAGGCCAAAGATATTTTGAGATGCAGTGATCGTATTCAAAGGAAGACGAGGGAGGAAAATGTAGGGTTGGGTGAAAGGAGAAGACACTGACAGAAATACAGGACGATAGAAAGGAAGGCTTCCCGGGAAACGAAAGCAATAATGAAGACATAAAGACCAGTATACACATTATATTAAAACAAATATAACCGAGTGATATACAGTCAAACATGTCTATAGTGGCCACTGTCTATAGAGGCCACCTGTCTACAGTGGCCACTTTTTCTGTTTCCCTTGGGGTGGCCTCTGTAGACAGGTTTGACTGTATATGTATAGAGAGAAAGAGAGAGGGGGGAGTAAAAAGTTTGGGTAGAGGGAAAGGGAGAGATCGATAGAGAGAAGAGGAGGGAGGTAGAGAGGTAGAGAGAAAGAGAGAGAGAGAGAGAGAAGCTGAGGTAGAGAGAGAGAGAGAGAGAGAGAGGGTGGTAGAGGGAGTATTATTGGTAAGGTCCATACTGAATATATATATATATATATTTTGTAGGTTTCCTCAGTGAATTAATATTGCAAGAGTACTATCTTAAAACAAAATTAAATTATTATATTACTAGCCCTGTGTACACCAGTGTACATGGCATAACTAGGTATAAATATTCCTGCTAGGCACATATTCCTCCCATCTGGGTGGAGAGCAGCACAGTGTGAGTAAATTTCGACGCATTCGAATGTCATTTGAAGTTCATGGCGCTGCCGTTGAAATGATCCATTAAGAATGGGAAAATGTTGCTCATAAAACATACGATAACCATAATGTATGGCCTCGGTCACATAGAGACCTGGCACCAACACGATTTAACGCGACTCTTTGTTAATTCACAGTTAACTGCCTCAGAACAAAGAGTCGTGTTGCTTTCGTGGCCCTATGTGACCGGGGCTTATGACAAAACATTCTTCAGTACAGATTGCCGATTACAGATTAGTAATATGTCTGCATGTACACGAGGGGAAACCCCCAAAACATACGAACATTCATGTTACAAGGCAAATGAATTAATTCAAATTGGTTTGATCGACTCATATCTATGCGTCACGTCAGCAATCATCTTTCCCGAAATATCGCTGATTAATCCCCTCTCGATTTTCTCGAATCATGCCGAATATATTGTCCTAGCCGTCGACATGAGTTATATGAAATATGTCTTATTCTAGTATAAGAAAGAAAGTGGGAAATAAGGACATCAGAGTTTTGTTAATGTTATTAGTTTTGTTAATGTTAATAGGAACCTAATGTTAATGCTGTTTTGATAATCATATTGTCTTGAAAATAGCAAGTAGCAAGGCTTTCTAAAGTAAGCTTTAAAGAAAAATGATAAAACTCAACATTTAACTGATTTAGGTTTGTATCATTCAAAGGATATCTGGGGTTTAAAATACAATTTGTGTATCACTTTAGTACATAAAATTAAACCCAAATAACTTTACCTGACATAAAATGGATTACTAGTTAAAGAGTTAGAAGCGAATAAACGGCTCCTTTACGATTGACGCACCGAGCCTAATCTCGAGTTAGTTTTTTATATCATAGCATGTTTAGGGGAGCTGGTTTTATGTGTAATACTGACTAGAAAATTATCACTTTTGGCCTCAGATACTATTTATTAATCCATGATAATTGTGCTTATTGGATTTAATGTCACTTGTACTGGGGAAACTCTATATTTCAGTTTCCTTTATCGGATAGGCACCAAAAAGAATTTTCAATTTTTTGTTTGAAGGTGACAAAATGATACACAACAAAACAAGTACACCCCTACTTTGTAATTGTGTTTTCAGCAGTTTACTTTGACAGAAAGTCTGGCTTAATGACACATGGAACTCTAAAAAAAGAGTTTATTTTGCGTTTAGAGTGGAGAAGTATTATCTTAGTAGAGGTAAATGTCGGGGGGTGGCACCCTAATCATTGACACCATACTGCAGACATCATTATCAAATAGAACTCATTGAATCACTTTTCATTAAAACATGAACATTCCTTAGCATCACACCGTAGTGCAAAAACAAGTTTATTGAGGTATGGGGTGAGAGGTGAAATTAGCTTTTTCCTGGGAATATAACATCTATTAGTTGGATATAATACTTTACATCAAATGATAATAAATCTTGATCCATCGTTGTACCGTCTCTCTCAACGTTCAACATTGTCCATCTGTGTGCGTCCATTATGTCTATTGATCTGCTTGGGGAGCCTGGCTGAAAATGGGGCAGAATATTGAGATATTGAGAGGGAAAGCGCAGAGATAAAACGATTTGTCTTGACCGCGTACCCTCAAACACAAGCTTGTGATAAATGCTTTATCGATATGATGGCTCCAAGAGTAAAGATTGACGTACATTTCTTCAAGTTAAGTTACCCCTCTTATCTCTCTCTCCCCCCTCTCTCACACGCACATACACACAAGCATAACTGAACACCCTTATATATATATATACATATATATATCACCCACACACATACACCCACACACACAGACATACACACAAACCACACACACATAAATTCATTTTTGATGAACTTGAGAAGCGAATTATTCACAAACGACATCACTTGAGAAAGACACTGTTTTTGTATATACCTCTATATCGCAAGATGTTTTTTCTTTCTGTCTTTATCATACACACACAAACAAACACAGACACACATGCTCACAATTTCTCCTTTCTACTATCACTCGACCCCATTTTTTAAATATTTTGTTCCCTTTCTCCCTTTCTCATCTTCGAAATCAGCTTCTCCCTTTTCACTTCCCTATAATCTTTATCCTCCCGTGATATAGTCTAGTAACCTACTTTCTATCAAATTTTACTTTCAAAGACCTCAATATCCCGCTCTCCCTAAATATATACCTTCCAATATCTCTCTCTCTCTCCTTCTCTCTCTCTCTCTCTCTCTCTCTCTCTATTTCCTTCTCTCTCTCTCTCTCTCTCTCTCTCTCTTTCCTACTCTCTCCCTCTCCCTCTCTCTCTCTTTCCTACTCTCTCCCCCCCCCTCTCTCTCTCTCTCTCTCTCTCTCTCTTTCTCTCATTCTCTCTTTCACCCCGACACGCTGCATTGTAGCAACACGGGTTCACTTCTACTGAACTTTTTGGCGCCAAATACCATGAAACATATTTCTTCTTGGCACTCCCTAGGGAACTATGCAGAACAGCCCAACATCTCGCTTGCCATGCATCCCAAGGTTAGTCTTGTCGTACATTCAGATAATCTTTGTATACTAATGCCCCGGTCACATAGGACCCCGGAAGCAACACGATTCAGTTGTTGTTCTCGTTGTTCTGAGGCAGTTAACTGTGAATTTACAAAGAGTCGGGGTGAATCGTGTTGCTTCCCGGGTCCTATGTGACCGGGGCTTAATGGGGAACTACACTCAGACATTAATTTGCTATCATTAAATGAAGAATAATAAGATGAACAAACTGTGGAAATTTGAGCAAAATCGGACAATCTATTCAAAAGTAATGAATTATCAAAGTTTTGATTTACATCCCTCATGGGCTCCTTAAATTGGCAAACGTATAAGCACAAAATTGCTGCCAACATGGAGAACTCTCCATTCACTTTGTACACAAAATTTCACATTTTCCTCTTTTTCCAGAGAAGTAGACAAAATTTTGATTCTTCGGTTAAATATATTATAGCCACATCAATTTTGCAAGCATTCCAGAAAGAACTGCGTTGATTCCTCATTCGAAAAATGATATTGATCAATTTTCAATAAATTTATATACAAAGTGAATGAGGAGTTCTCCATGTATGACATCACAGATTATGCTAATGAACTATACACATGCCAATTCAAGGATGCTCAGCATAGATGGAAATAATAATTTTGAAAATTCATAACTTTTGAACGGATTATTGGATTTTGCTCAAATTTTCACAGTTTGTTCATCTGATTTTTCTTCATTTACTGACCATACATTATTGTCTGGGTGTAATACCTGTACAATATCTCTTTGTTATTTGTTGTGTTTTGATTGCAAAAGTATTTTAATTTTCATCCCCCGGTTATGCCAATGCAACAGGTCAAATCACTAATCTGCTGATTATAAAGTAACAAACAGCTTGATTAATAACAAATAAATTGGTCACATCAAATCCATCCATTAAAATCAACGAATTAACAACAAAAGCCCAATTTTAAATCTCATAAATTTTTCCTGCATTTCAAGGAATTTGTTCAAGCTGTGGACTATCCTGCGTGTCATTCTTTTATAGATAAACAAAGAATAACCTTTTCAATGATTTGACATGATATGGAAGTAAAATTTCTATATCTTTGCCTTGGATCAGTAATGTAAAGTTTATAATTATACCTTTACTTTTGTCGTTCGTGCGATCCGAGCCATTGGAAAGAATTATATAGTATCTACATGCTTATAGTATGTCTTATCACATATTCACTGTTATTTGTAGGATAACAAGAGAATATCTTATCTCTTACGAAAATCATGCATATAAAAAGAGATCAACCTATCATATTAAAGAAAAATACTTGAACGAAATCGGGTATCAATGCATGCATTGTCCTATACACTTAAGTACAACATAATCTATAATATCATCTCATGCAAATTCACGCAAGCTCATATTAATTCTTAACGATTCATGTAAACTTATATCAACTCATGCAAACTCAACAAACGTGTTTAAAATTATGATACGCATGCCTTTCCGTGTGAATAACTGTGACCGAGTGAAGAATGGCGAGAAACGTATGTAAACTCATGCAAACTCAAATAAACTTGCAAACGCATGGTATGCATGCCTTTTCGTTGGAACCAATGTGACCGATTGACGAGTGTCAGAAAATGAACTGCCTCCGGAAACCCACGTCGAATAGCGGAAAGAATGAAAATACGTTTTAATACGCAACAATTAAAACTTTATCACGTCATAATTGTTCCTTATAGCAATTTTCTTTTCGGGTTAATCTTCAAGTTAGTATGTTATTGCTTTTGTTTTAAATAGGTTTAGACAAGAATTCTAACAAATAATTGACATAACATTAATTTTCATTTTCCACGCGAGTATTGTAATGACGTATTGTTGACGGCCGTACGTTGAATTCTTTGTTTGTAGGCGTCTAATTAAAATCGTTAAGTACTGATTTATCGGCCACTAATGAGCCCTTTGGGCATTGTCGAATTGGCACAAATATATCATTAAAATGGTTTATTTCGGGATATATTTTGTGGTTGATGTTTCACAACGAAATTTAAGTTCTTTAAAAGATGAAAGACCGATAAAAGCCAGAGTTTTGTTTTATTGTAATAAGCAATGCAAAGTGAATAACGCAGAACATTTTCATCCTTCTTGACCAATGCTGAATTATATCCTGTCATCAAGATCTGTGTCGGGTTTATGAGAAGAAACCAAAGAGAAAATGTTCAACTTTTCAAATTTCATTTTGTATTTTATCCATCTTTTAGTTCACACCATCCTATATTTATGGCGATGAAGCAAGTTGATTTTAGTTTGCATTCGGGACGCTACATTTCTTTTCTGAACACCCATCCAGCATTACTAGAGGGCACTCACAAAAACTCTTCAAGAAACGATATAGACTTAATCTCAGAGGGCATTTCTTCAGCCAGAGAATTATCACGGACTGGAACAACCTACCCCAATCTGTGGTGCATGCAACAAGCCTGACAATTTTTAAAAGGAGGCTCGACATCCATTGGTCAAACCTCCAGTACCAAATTTGAGTTTCCAACTCTGGCTCGCATGTCCTCTCAGTTCTAAATAAGTCTGTTTAAAGATGAAGTGACCGGAAGAACTACAGGACTACCTATTACTTCCGTATAATGCTGATGCTGATGCTGATGATGCTACCCCCTCCCCTTAATCAGCGCTAGGGGAGGTTAAGACTTTTTTTTTTTTTAATCTTTTTACTCTCATCAGCCCAGTTTAGTTTACAAAAGAACATCCGATAAGCAACCCCTAAAAGCTATTACGAAGAGTTTCTTAGCATTCATTTCAAGGTACTGATTTAATTTGGGGGATTTTTAAGGTCATGTCGGGTCATGGACTATTTGATTATCATTGCTGTGTATAATTTGCTAATGACACAGCCGCAATGCAAATCAGACCTTGTACGTGTCTGTATTTCACCGTGTAAAATTAAATTTATCAATCTCATTTCGGCCGAAGATTTCGGGATAATTCTTTTCATATGATATGTAGTCAACACTCACAAATATAACAAAAGAAATCCAATAAACCAACATTAAATACAGTCAAACCTGTCTATAGTGGCCACTGTCTATAGTGACCACCTGTCTATAGCGGCCACTTAAATTGATTCCCTCCAGGTGGAAATGCATGTTATAGAACCTGTCTATAGAGGCCACTTGTCTACAATGGCCACTTTTTCTGTTTCCCTTGGGGTGGCCTCTGTAGACAGGTTTGACTGTAATTATAAAAAGGCGTTCTCGGGCAACCAATCAAGTCTTTTAGGCCTAAGGCCCCAGTTAAAAAAAAGGCGGGGAATCAGCACGACTCAACACGACTCTTTGTTCAGTTCAGAGTTAACTGCCTGCAAACAAAGAGTCGCGTTGAATCGTGTTGCTTACTGGGCCCTATGTGACTGGGGCTTAAGGCCTAAGGTATTGCGGAACAGAAGTTAGCAACCGTTGTGATCGTTGATGAATCTGAATGCATTGAATTATCTTAAAAGAAATAGTTCCATTGGAATATGATTCCGCTCGACCTGCCCATTGGAGGGCGTTTACCTCATATAGCAAATCCTGTTATGCCAGTATGCCAGTCTTCATTATAGCTTTTAACACCCCCTCCCCCCCATAAACCCTACACCCCCACTAATTGCAAAGTGGTTTGATTTAATAACCATAGATCGTAAAGAAGAATTCAAAACTCCTTTAGGAACTCTCAGGCATCATCTCCACGCCCAGCATAAACGTCGGATCTGGGAGGAAAATCGAAATATTGGCAGAGTCAAATTTCCAGCCTCGAAGAAAATGAATTCTGCTGCACGAAAATGGCTTGACTGCCTGCTAAATAGGCGATGCACCGTTGTTGATTTGGCATTTATAACAGCTCTGATGAATGTTGACTTATTGAAAGGAGGGTAACCGATTTTCTTTTCAAGATATACTATTGGTGCGTAAGATTAGAATTCTTCAGATTTTATGTTTCTATTTTAAATGGAACGCAAATAAATACTAAATATAGGAATGGTTACACCTAGTTGATGCTGTGTTTTGATGATGCATCTTGTAAAACCCTCAAACCCTAAACCAACACTGAAACACTAAAATAGTCGACCAGAACTTAGCTCTTCTTTAGACTTAAAGGAGTATCCCCCAATATATACGTATGAACAATGTTTTCTCGCTGCCAAGGTTCGAGCCAAGTTTTGCTAATGAGAAACATACGCAACGTTTATTTCTCGGTGATCTGGTTAAAGCCCAAGTACAGTTTTGGTAAAAGCCAATATTTTTATCGCCAAATTTTGTCTTCAAATCTACTTAAAAAGAAACATGATATCATGAACATGTTGTACAAAAGATTGTACGAAAAATTAACAAGTTTTGGAAAAGTTATAACCTAAAGTGTGGAAAATATTTTAGCGTCGTAGCCCCCGACGCTAATTCAATATTTTCTTTCTTGATAACGGACAGCTTCTCATGAACAGAATTGGATGAAAATGTCAGAATTTATTCTTTATGTATTCTTTTTTAGCATGCTTTAATAAAATCTTGGCAATAATTATGTATATGCCAAAAAAGAAGCAAAATATTGTTATAACCAAGAGAGGGCGCTAAATACGATTTAACGGTCAAATTCAAATTTTCAAAAGAATTCGTTCGTAGAAAATTATGCTATGATCTTGAAATGTGTATACAAACTATATGTCATGGTATATATCCCCAAAATTCACATTTCTTTAATCTTTACCAAAACTATACATGGGCTTTAAATGTGTTGTCACACATTCTGGTTTTGCCATTTAAAAGAATATTACATCTAGCTTTCTGACCTATGATATCTCATTCCCATTTCCGAAAAAAAAAATAAAGAATGCAAAAAGAAGGATGATATACAACTAGTATCAATATTTCTATGAAAGGTGAATAACGTGTACCGATGGCGCTTTATCCCGCCTATGTAAGTCATATTTCAATCTGCTCTTTTTCAGCGCTAAATGTTGATCTTGAAGCCTAATTTTTTTTCAAAGCTAAGCTTATAATATACACCATCAACCATTTAGTTGAGAGTTATTACGATGAACAATATTATACAATATACTATAAAACGGTTTTAAGCGTTTTGATGATGAATCAAATCAAAATCCATTTTCATAAAGACTAAGATAGTAAAAAAAAAAAGTGACCAACGAACCAATATGGGGCTTGTCTTTTGACGCTAATGAATGTAGCTCGGCTACATGTGGAAATATTGTCAATAATCATGACACTGATATAAAACTTCAAAGTATTCACTTGTATGATTCCAAATTGGTACGTAATGACTGAAAGGCGGAAATACTTGAGAAAGGCAAGTAAAAACATTAGATAGGTCAACATATTTATTATTAGATTCAACCCGAGAGCTGATACATCAATGTTTCAAATACTACAACAGAAAGAAAACTTATCCGTGCAGCGCGAAGGTTAGTTTTTACAAGTTGCCATTTCGCCCTTTTTTTTTTTTTTACTTAAACAAGGCATTTAGGCTTTGAAAAATTCGCCTTCTCACTTTCTCGTGCGAGGCAATGCACCAAATCGAGCAAGTACAACGTTTTGTGTTGCTTTCTCGCATTCTCTTCTTACATAAGGCGCCATGTTGAGTCTGTATGAGTCGCCTTCGCACCTTTTCGACCTAAACGAGGTGCCTTGGCTAGTTGAACCACTCGCCTTTTTTTTTTTTTTCTATGCAAACGCTTCTGTAGGACTGTCATAAATTGTGAAACCTATAGGCCCGTATTCCGATAGCAAGGTTTAAGTTAACCCTGGTCTAAACCTGTGGTTTAAGTATGGAAAGCCAAAAGAGGCTTGAATCTATAACAGTCGCTGTTTAATTTACCAGCACATATGGTACTCATATTATTTAAAACTGTCTCGGAATGAAAACCTGAATAGTATTCTTCATTATTAGAGCATGGGAAAAGAGAGCAGTTAACATAACAATTATTCATTGTGAATGAAGGTTTGGCAACTTTGGCTACCCATACTTAAACCACAGATTTAGACCAGGGTTAACTTAAACCTCGCTATCGGAATACTGGCCATAAGGTTTCGGATGTAAGTGTGAACCCTTCTAAATTAATTGAACAATTACATTGTATATTGAAGCTCCTGCGAATGAAACCACATGAATAAAAGTAAGATTTGTTCATGAATTATCAATTCCTTGCCAAATAAGTCTGGCGTAACAGGGAAGCCAGTACAATCTCCCATTTAAACAGCTTTCTCGCGCTATACATGTATGCTACTGATGATTAATCAGATATGGGGCCTGTAACATAAATGATGCAATTAAACTTACAATAGATATTAATCGTAAGTCTATGTTGCAAAATGTGTACCATAGGGATACGATTAATTTTCAATTTATCGTATCTCTTTTATGTTACAGGCCCCTGTTGTTAGTAATCCGTCATGACAATGCTCGTATGTATTTAACTCGAGAAGGAAAGGAATAATGATCAAACCCAAATTAGATATCTAATTTGTCATCCTCCTTATAAAACGCGATTAATCACGTTATCTATATAACGTGGTACTCCTAATGGCAAGAACCGAGTTTATTAACATCCATCTGCAGAACGTTTATAGAGTAATAATCTTAATACTTACATGACGAATTGTCTTATGGATTCTCTTTACGGTTTTGTTTGTTTGTTACACAAGTTTTTATCGCTTTGTTTTGTCTCGTTATTTTCACTGAAACTAGAAAACAGGGGGACAAAAATATCGGTCATCCTTTTGTAGATTATGAATATGACTGCAAAGCATAGACTTGAAATAATTAATAGGAGGTAAATGCACCGCCATGAGTGTAGAGTTGCCAATCATATATAGATATCAATATCTATAGATATCAATATATACATATTGTAAGTCAGCGACCAGGGGCCTGCAACATAAAAGAGATTCTATTAATCTTGCAATTAATTGCATCTCTTTGGTACACATTTTCCCATAGACTTACGATAAATATTTAGCGTAAGTTTAATTGCATCTTTTATGTTACAGGCCCCAGATATGTTTAATGTGTCTACACTTATAATTCTGCGGAGTCAAATCTGTAACAACTTCGGTGTCCAGATATCAAGCAGTATTATTGATTATGTGCAATTGATAATATGCAAAGGATATTATTTATGTTGCCAAATCATTATGAATTCATGTTCAATTCTCGAAAGTTTGTTAAAATGGAAAATCAATTAATCAAATCAAATCAAATCAATCTGACTGGGAATAAAGTTATCTAGGTGACAACTGTATTTAGATTCATCGTTACACTGAGAATGAGAACATTTACTGGGAATGACGTGACGCGTCATTTCCGAGCCGAAATTGACACCATATATAAAAGGGTTAATCAGAACCTATTGACTAAATCTTCGCAGATTGACTAATTTCATGAATGAGTTTACCCATCAACCATCAAGAAACTTCCCAATATCGATAGGTCTATTGCGCAGGCGCAAGCTGAACTGCCTCACGCACATGGTATAATTTCTTATATGAAGTGCGCACAGAGCATATTTGATCACTTAGCCCACCGCTGCCACCCAATCAGCATCACCATCGGCCGGCTATCTCTCAAGGCGCAGCGTACTTTCTTTACCAGGTTTACAAACCAGGATAACGATACAACAATGTTTTGACCAGGCGAGATCTAACACCGCTTCAATCATTTTTCTGCGTCGCGATTTTGAAATCATCTACTAAAGAGAGTGAATCTCAACAACGTCAACACAGAAACCTCGTTTGCTTTCAATAAAAGGCAATTCATTAAAAAAACATTTTTTTCATCGGAGGGCACGTCAACACAACACAAGTAGTGGACTTTCGCTTTACAGGACTCACGGCCGCCACCTTTTTTATTTTTATTTTAATTAGTATGAGATGAACTAAATTAGGTTTCCCTGAGTTAAGGTGATCAAAAGAACGCGCCTGGATGAGAGGAGGTTTAAAAGAAATCATCAATTCTTCTAGAGATATTCAGAATGGTAAGTCGGGTAGCTAAATATTATTTTTTGTTCAATCTAAAATTGATAACTTTAACCGCAAATATAAAGCAAATTATTCACTACCTTGCTCGTGGTGAGCAGCGTGCACTGTGAGCAGAAGGGATAAAATTATCTGGCAAAGTTAACAACTTCCATTCAAGCATTCAGGATAGCTGAATATTACCTTCCATCTCATTCTGAGGACAAACGTTGAAAATGCCTCACATGTTCAATGAATAAACAAAGGAATTTGTATTATTTTGTGTTCATGTTGCTATTGCAAAGGCTTGAATAAAGTTGTTTATTTTGTCGATTTAATTTTTCTTTCCTGCTTAGAATGATGCAGAATGTAAGCGGATGGGGAGCTACAAAGCGATTCTATGCGTTATGAATATGAACAATTGGCTTGTATTATTTCTAGCCGGTCACTTTTAAGCATTGTATACTTCTATCACTAATATGTGCAATGAAATGAGGGTCTTAATGCGTTCATGTTAGAACAAAGAAAGAACAAAATGATAGCTGCTTGTTAAACTGCTACTTAACGTGAAACGATCGACTGCGTTTTATGTTATTCATTGCGTTAGTAGCCTTTTAACATACAATATATATATTAAACGATTATCATTAGTTGCCAATAATTTGCAAATCTCATGCAAGTTCTGATTTCACGGAGATCGGAGGGGAACGAGCATTTGCTCACCCAGGACCAGCCCTGTGGAATGCCTTTCAACAGCATCCGAAAACCTACACTGCTTCAAAGGCATTTTTTTATTCCCCGGTAACATTAGGACCCCGGAAGCAACACGATTCAACATGACTCTTTGTTCATGTTGTTCTGAGGCAGTTAACTGTGATTTAACAAAGAGTTGTGTTGAATTGTGTTGCTTCCGGGGTCCTATGTGACTGGGACCTAAGACTTAAGTGTTTAACATGTTTAAGGGATTTTTTTTGACATTCATTACCTCTTAATTCTTCTCTTCATATTAATTTGTTTTGAGCAAATAGAGGATCTAATCAGGATGGAAAACGCGCTATATACGATTCATAAATAATTGTTATCATCATTATCATTATTTAATATTAGCATTATCTTACCATTATTATTAGCATTGAAGGTTATCATCAATAACGTTTACAGCAAATAATTTGGTGACTCTACAGCTATCAACATAGTTTTTGAAGATGTAGTTTGTAGTCTTCTTAAAAACAAACTCATTCGAGATTATTAAATTTGCCGACATGCGGACACACTCCTTGGTGTTTAAAATCAACGTCTGTCCAGCGTTCTAGATGGTGTGCGAACGCAGAAATACGGATTAAAGATGCTTGACCGACACTACAGTGTGTCTCAATAAAAACGTAACACTTTTGAAATGATTGGCAAATTAAGCATATATGGTTTTATGAAGAAATGTTGATATGTATATAGAAAGCTGAAGGATTGACCTTTCTAATGATATGAAAAATTGGAAAAAAGAATCATGATTCGATGAACAGTGTTCACTTAAGTTAGATGTATGAAAATGTGCCTGCGCAGGATTTTCCTTCCAATTTTGGACAAGGGGGCTACTTGTAGCTTACAAAATGATTTATCTGAGATATTTAGGATCGATGGAACAACAGAGTATTTTGATTAGATTGAATACCATTCCTTTTGCTCTGTTATTTATCAATTCCGAAAAACCACCGCCCCCACAAACACACACACACGCACACACTTCCACTCCCATCGTATTGTTAAAAAAATAGTTAAATCTTNCTTCCACTTTGGCTCCTCATCTTGAAAATCTCAGTAACAATGAGCCAGGTTTATCTCCCGTTGTGATTTTGCCATTTAAAAAGCATCTAAAATCAAAATGGTTCATCTTTGTTACAACGTTAGGATTAATGAAAAAGCAAAAAAAAAAAAAAAACCCAAAAACAACAACAACCTGAGCTTAAAGTATCATGGACTCATAATTCCTGCGCAGTGCGCCTCTATGTAGGTCATAATCTCAACTTAAGCTTTGTTGGAGCACTAAACGTTTATTGTTTAATTCATTTATTTTCCACACATGGGCTGGAACACCCTCCTCAGCCATAAGGCTGTTCTTCTGAGGGTCCATATTTTGAAACCTATACAATATTTTCAAACCTTAGTTGATGTACATCATCAACCATTTAAATGACATTTAGGACAAGGTAATGGAAAATTATTAAATTCCTGTACGAGTAAACCAGAAGAATCCAACCATAAACGACATTCATATGAAAAACAATCTTTAGATTAATATAACCATAGTTAAGGAACGTCTCCTTTAGCCTCAATAGTTTTCTAGTGCACTTGTACTCACATCAAATCATTTAGTCTCTTCGCTTTTATACTTTGAATTTCCTACTTTTTTGCTTTTTTTTCTCATTGTAATCTACAGTTCATTATTTTTCTATTCTTATTATTCTGTATCTTATTCTGTTATTTATCCCATTTCCCATTTCTACTTCTTCTTCTTCTTTTCATAATAACACTAATTTAAGATGTTTAAAATATCTGTCATTGTCACTATCATTTTGTATTATCATGATTTTTATTGTTCGCACATTTTCCTTGTTCTGTCTCATATAGCCTACACTTCCATTCAGTTTTATCCCTTTTTACTTGACTTTTTCTGTTGCCCACATCATATTCATTACACTGTTTGTTACTGTTTGAGTATTATTATAACTATATTGTCCTATTTTCCTTAGCACTAGTAACACTTTCAAACCACTAAAGGTACGTGACTGCTTTGTATCAGTCAACAACATTCAATAATTCTTCTGCATTTTCAGGATTTTGATGATTGATTAGTGGTAATCGATTACGACCGTCTGTAAATTTCTTTGGTCAATGTTAGTGTAATGACTTTCAATGAACTGATAAATCCCACCGGAAACACAGGATTTTACTTTAATTTTATATACCTTCGTTATTATTTGCTTTACATATTTAAATGAACGTGACTAATTGGCTTAATCCGTTTTTTAATTTCATTCCACTTTTCGCTCATACTGCCAGGCATTTTTCAAAATTGAAAAATAATGTTTGGAATTCCCCACAGCGATTACAACGCCCACTTGGATAGCGCAACCATTATTTTCACGTTTTTCTCTTCAGAAATATTCGATTTTAGCATTCCGGCATGTTTTAATTCTATAGCTTTCATACTGGAATTTCTTTCATTCGGGAAATCTATTTTAATTTCTAATTATCCATGCAAAATGTGAGGATCAATACTGTTTTCGAAAGAATATAATGTCGGATAAACTATAATAAGCTCCATTTGTTCTTTGGACAATAACATGTGACGTTAAACATACAATTCAATACGAATTGCTATACAGAAAAAAATTCCGCTTTACATTTTTATATTCATGGATAAATGCATATTTGAAATGAAGACGAATTGTTTTCTTGAGTAGCTCGTCTATATTCATATTTCCCTCACACTCTTCGAGGATGTAATAAGCAGTATATAGTTCTTTGGTTATTAAGCAGCTTGGGTAAATTCGCCAAATTGATCATACATTCACTCATCACATACCTTTTGTTTCATTGTGAAATTGACATACGCAACTGACATCCCCCCAAACAAAAAAAATAGTTTTGATTTATATAAATTCAAAACCTGTGAATGTTGAATTAGGTATCACGCTTCGATATAGACCCCGTTCAAACCTAGTTTTCAAAGTTGCTTCCACTAAACTATTTTAAAAAACCGGTTTGATAGACCATTGTGCGCCCATTCAGAGTACAGACCCGCAAACTTTTCTCATTTTATTTGATTTGATTTCATTTATTTGTCGAAATTTAATTTCAAGTCTGCTTCAATTCCACTTTACGCAAAGTGGCTCTATTGTTTGCTATGATGATGCACAAAGAGCTGAATTCGTGGATATTGATGTGAGCTTTTCTTCTTACAAGTATTGCCTCTGCATACCGCGGAAAAGCAGAGCAGATCAAGTGCCTGATATACTGGCTAGACCCCAGAAAAATGTTTATGCAACAGGGCCCGGGTCAAGAAAATTTACACCGGGAAATACAATTACAAACCAGTTCGGAAGTCTACTTTTTATGACCACTTGTCCCGTTCAAACCTGCCGTTAAACTAGTTCCTGTTACATTGGTTTCAGTTAAAGCGGTTTCACGCCGTATATATGTGAACGGGGTCCCAACAATCTATATACACATCTTCTCTTCCCAATAGCCATGCAGTGATCGTAGTATTTGCTAAATTTTAAATGAAGCTTTTGACGCTGATTTAATGAACTGTTTAATGATAGCTTGTACAAACAAAATTACCAATCAACGCTGCAGAGGCTTTGCTAGAACATATGTACAAATCCGAGGAAAAAAACAGTAGCGATTAGTATACATCAGTGCTGGTGCAAATGTTTATTTCTAATAGATTTATCATTAACACAATATCTTCAATTCATGTACGTAGTGTTTTCTTTTAAAACTGTTTTTGACTACAAGGAGCCTGGTGACATTATAAATCAAAGTACTATCGCACAATCAAATTACGGAATAGAAAAGCGAAACTGCTTAGAACAAAAAACATAATATTCTATATGTAACATGTTTACCAAGGTAAATAAAAAATATCTGATTTTGATTTCATTTGCAAACAATTTGATATTCAGATAAACCCGTGGTAGCAACACTTAGGAACTATAAAGTGCGGCTGATTATGGGCTATCCAGTCGTCTTCTCTTCTACTCTTTGCATTTCTTTTGTTATTTTTATTTTGCATTGTGTTGTCAATTGTTATTTTATAATGTTATATTTTCACTTTTGCTCGTTGTATCTTTTTATGACGGAAAATAAAATCAATAAAAGAAGGAACAAACTGGGGATTATTTGATGAACATAATATATATTTTTTTTTTACTGATGAAGGTAATATAATTATGCTGCAACATATTTCTCTTAAATTAATCCTGGTTTAGATAGTGTAATAAAGATGCACACTGCAGGCTGTTGTTAGGCATTGTGTGGTTAAAAGGGAACCAATAAACCCATTCAAAAGTTATGATTTTTTTTAACTGACAGAGATATGCAACATTGACGGAATTTGTGACGTCATGTCGGATGAATCCTCATATGCTCTGAGTATAAAAAAAAAATACATTTTCTTCTTTTTGCGGACAGTCGATAAAATGTTAGTTTTCCGCTTGAGTCTGGTATTCCTTTTTGAGAGTCTGGCGTTCATATTTTGATGAATAAACTGAATTGTCCGACATGACGCCACACGTTCCGTCGATGTTGCCGATCGCACGGATCACCATCAGCGGCAGTGACCGTCATATCTCTCTGAATTTGAAAATTCCTACATTTTTAATTGATGGTCCAATTATGATTAAATGTTCATAGTCTGTTCTTATGATTTCGTTGTTCATTCAATCCAGAGGTTGGTCCTCTTTAACTCTCGGTATGAGTATATTATGATGCAATTTTACAAGAAAGAGTTCACTCACCTTGTTTTACACTTTTTTAAATTTATAAACTTGACCAAAACGATCCAGAGTTTCTGTTTACACTCGAGAAGAAGCCCTTGAAAGTCCTTAATTATTACGTAATATATCGATTCTCATTAGAATTTTCCGATTATATGTTTTTGCCACGGTGATATTTGGGATTTGTTTTTCAATTACGTCATTCAACAAATGGAAACAACAATAATGCCTCTTGAACCTGGTGATTTTTTTTTAATTCTAATGATTAAATAAGGTTCTCCATACCTAAAGAAGATCATAACATACATTTATATTCTCTTTTTAGTGCGGTTTTGTAACACAACGAGTAACCCCCTTTTCATAACATATTCTTTTAATTTGGTGTCGGCAATTGCAGCCTCAATCTTTTCAAATTGTATTACTGCAAATGAAAAGCGTCTATTTCCGTTTGGAGCTGAGTACAGACAAGCCTCAGCCAATGATTTGAATATCAGTTCTTCGTGAATATATAGAACATGGTGGGAAACACATGTAGATAGCCGATCGAGAGACGCATAAATCAGTGCAAGTATTATGTGAGTTAATTGGCTTGGATACTAGCTTGTGGTACGCTAAATTTAGGATTTGATGCCTTTCCAATTAGCACTTACGATTTACGCTTTGAAAATGGAGCTTCCCCGATTTTATCTATTCGGTGTAAAAATGTTACCTAATGATACAAAGCCCCCCCCC